>JANHGL010017799.1:0-15749 GCA_024611195.1 Ceyx melanurus | reverse complement strand
CAAGGGAGTGCTTGGCTAATTTCACTGTCTGCACCTGGTTGCTGGTGAAGGCTTGTCCCAGGAGCTGTTCCCAGACAGTCTTCCCTCTCCGGTTTGGGAAGGCACCCAACCCCAGTCGGTCTTGATCTGAGAACTACATGAAAGATGCCCCGCAATTCCCAGCACAGCCCAGCCCTTCCCAGTTCCCAGCATGGCTGAGGGCAGAAGGCAGTCCTGCTGCAGCTCCACCACAAGCTGCTGGGCTTTGTCCCAGGGTGGACATGATGGCCAAGGGCGGGAACCTTGCTCCAGTGACCCTCAGCAGGAGCTGCTGCTATTTTTCGCCTGGTGCTGCAGGGATCTGGGCTGTGTTCAAGGCACACATGGATTTCACAACACTGCCCTGGCCACCTCACTGAGATGTCTCTGCAGATGGTTCCAGAGGTCTGGGCCCAGCTTGGTGGGGCAGCTATGCTCTGTGATGTTCAGCAGGCTCCTCTCCTCCCTGGACTATCTAAGGTCTTGAAGGTAGGTCATCAGCAGTCTTCTTGGAGGAGCTGTTTCCAGTGGTGTGGCTGGAGCCAGGGAGGTGCTGATCTCTATGCCAGAAACAGAACTGGACCGGTTATGTAAGTGGAAAAGGTAATCCTTGGTGAATGGGACCAGTACAGAACAAGCAGATGCTAATCCAGAGCCTGACACATCCCACTGAGTCACGAGTCACAGGCTGGCTATTTGTTTATTTCTTTTTTCTTTGCTTTCTACTTTTTTAAGACTATCATCAAAACTTCAGTCAGAAAAGGAAAAAAACTTCCAGAACAGTCTCCCTGCTCATGGCTGGGAGGGCTGCGGGTGCCAGGACATGGCACAGACAGGGCTTTCACAGCTGAAAGCCAACAGAGTCCCATTAAATAAGAACTGGGGAGTTTTCCCGCAAGTGTTCATCAAGCATCTGGTGGGAGTGAGGTGGGGTGGCTGCAGTACAGCAGCATCAGGTGGTGGCTGTAACTTGTATCCTCACTATGCCAGGTGAAGATGGAGCTGTCACCACAGAAGATGGAGACATCACCTTGTTTGATGGGAAGCAGCAGCTCAGAGCCTGCAGAGCAGCTAAAGCAGAAAGGTGAAGAACTCCCCGGTCCATCTCTTCCAGCCCTGTGGTGCCAGGGCACCAGCAGCTGCCAGCCCAGGGATTCTGTTGATCTTCTTTACATGTTTCTGTCTTTCTGCCATTGTGGTTTCTGGGGATGATCTCCTGAGAAAAAGCCTGGGTGGTGAGAGACCTTCACAGTGCGTTTTTCCAGCTTCCCTGGAGAACAGAACAAAAATGAGATTGTCACAGCCCTTCTCCTTCCCTTTCCTCACCCTGTTAGGGAAACCACCAGTTCATGGGAGAGCCCCATGCCCCAGGACACTGTCCCTCAGCCTCTGCTTGCTTTTTCAGGAGGAAACTCCTGCCACCTCCAGATGGCCAGAGGCACCAACTTTGTGGGAACTTGATGCAGGGGATCTCCCGGGCTATGCTTCCTCCTTCTGATCTGTTTCTGGGAGTGCGATTCCCCAAGACACAGCTGTGACCTTGAGCGGGAAGCATCTCTCCTGTGCTGACTGACATCATGCTTGACACATTTTGGGCTCAGCCAGCATGAGGTCTGAGGACACTATCTCCTCCAGTGTCCTCCATTCAGTGCCCATGCAGAGCCCCTGGCTGCACTGGATGCCAGTCCCCCGAGACCTCCCCACACCATGGGTACCAACATAAGCCAGCCTGGCTCTGAAAGGCCAGCCTTGGCTCTTGCTTTGAGATTGGAGCACAAAAGAAACCCAGCCAGGCAGCCCAGTTGCTTTCAATCAGACTTGGGACCTGCATGAGGCAGCCACCTCCTCCTTCTTTCGTGAGGGAATTCTCATTTAAGGGCCACCAGTTTGCAATTAGCAATTCTCTGTTCTCCCACCTCCCATGGAAGCAGGTCACCCTGCCCTGTGGGCAGCCTGACAGCCGGGTGAGAGCACACCCAGCCAAACACCTTTTACGAATCATTTTGCATAGTTTGCATTCTCGGCCGGTTTATGAGCACTTTAGCTCCTCATATTGATCAGGACTGGAGCCGAAGTAATTACATTAATCAGAAATAATTTCCCCTGATTTTGAGTCATATTTGAGCTGGTGCCTACCTCCTCTGCTCGCCCCTCGACACAGGCAGCAATCCTTGCTCACTGGTACATACTTTCCAGGAGACATGGTTGCTTCCATAACCGTAGAGAGACCAAGAGGTTTGTTTTTCTCAACTGGATCCCACACACACACACACTAAAGGTTTCAGTTGTGTCTTTATTGACTTGGCTGGGGATGTGGACAAGAGGAGGTGGTTTATGTGAAGTGCGTGCTTGGGACATGTCTCCAGATGTCTCTGGCATCAGGAGGAGGCATAGGGGAGGGGGATGGGAGTCTGGGACCCCTCTGCCCATGGTGGCATCACTGGCCTCAGCCTTTCTAGTGTTGCTCAGAGTAAGTCCAGTCCTTGCTTTATTTTCTGGGATGGAGGTAGGAAGCAGAACTCACCCCCAAAACCTTTGGCATAAGCCCTAGGGAGTAGCAGCAGGTCATTTTGCCAATGACTGATCAGTCATTTGGGTGTTTTAAGTGTTGGGCATGAACAAAGCACTGGTACAAGACAGGTGAACTGGCAGCTCTTCAGTCTCCCCAGAGCAGCCAACCACACTGAGACCTGCTAATGTGCACAATGTCTAAGCTGAAAGCCCCTTCACTGCACTAGGACACTCCTTCCAATCAATAAGGGTGCTAAGAAGAGCCTGCTGAGAAGGTCCCAGCAACAACCAGGAGTTTGCAAGGAAGCTGTGCAAGAGCATCCACTGGAGATAGGCCAGCTGAGGAAGGTTATCTTTGCATCAGATCATTGTCCTTTCTCCAGAACCATCCTGTGCAAACACCATCACCCTCCCTTCCCTGCACATAGCCCCAGCATCCTGGAACTACCAGCACCTGAGCTGATCCTGCTGATGGCAAGCCAAGGCCAGCCCTGGGGCCATGAAGGGCTATGGTATTTGGAAGCAAACACAACCTGCATCACCCAAACCTCTTCCAGCACCACCCGCTTCCCAGGCACAACACTAGGTGCTGCTTGGGTGCAGCCCTTGCATCCTCAAAGGTCTTGTCAGAAACAGGAAGGAGGGCTGGAAGGAAACACAGACATTACCCAACCTCTCCTGCTCTGAAGCAGAGCTGGCTGCAATTCCCAGGTGAGTCTGGTGAGACCTAAAGTCATCCCTTGTTGTACCTTAGTGCATGCCTCAATTTGCAGACTATTTGATGCTGCAAGGGACATGGCAGCTGCTAGAGAACACATAGCACACTTGAGCAAGGCAAGAACTGAAGGAAAAACTGTCTATTTTAGCCTGAAACCACAAGAAAAACAGAGATAGTCAAAAAGAATGAGCAATTTGATCAGGAAACATGAGTTAGCCATGCAGCTCCATGGAAAATACCACAGGCCTGTTGGTAACCACAAAAGGTCAGGATCTGGGTTTTATATCTTGTCTGAAACACATAACTTCTAGAGAGATTTTCTAGAAGAAGCTTCTATTTCATGATGTTTGATACCAAAAATAAACTCTCAGAGGATCATAATGTTTGATGCATGATGATTTCTGACACTGTTTTCCAAATATTAATGGAAAGACTCATCTGGGTGAAGTTTCCAAGCTTTGTTTTACAAAAGTCTTATTCTTTGGGTTATCTGAATGTTTAATTTAGAGGAAGAGTTATGAATTTCTCATGTCTGGACTGCAGGAAAAAAAAAATATTGAAAATTCACAAAAAAATTACTGCCCAGGGTTTGACATGTTTCTTATGAAAAAGAGTTGTCCTTTCACAACAGCTGATACAAGGGTGGGCTGTAATAATGAGTAGCCCCTCAGCCTGAATGATGAGATCTTGCTACAGTTTTGGCTGAGACCTTTCTTCGTTGTAATAGTTCATTTGCTCCCTGGGTCATCACTAAGATCCTTCCTCTTGGCAATGTCAGACTTTAAGACCAGAACCAGCACTGAGTCCCATTTATCAGTACTTTGTTCTAATGAAACCTACTTAAAAATGGTAAAAGATCAAATTTCCCATCCAAAAGCCCCTTTGGCCTTGAGAGAGGGCAATGCTTGGCTGCTACTCACTCCCTCGCTGGCCTAGCCACAAGGGCTGGGAGCTTCGAGGGGTCAGCTGGTCCCAGAAGAATACGAGCTTTTCTGATGTAGTTGCCTGACCATCAGAAACTGGAAGGCAGCACTGAATTCTTTTCTTGCAAGTCACTTGGACAGGCACCAGATGGTAAATACTTTAAGTCTCTCCTAGCCTGGGTCTGGGGTAGAAGCAGTGACCTCAAGGTAAAAGACTGCCTGGCCTGTCCCTCAGGGTGGCCAGTCCTCCTAGACTGGCTTCACTCTCCAGTTAAGTTGTGAGAACCAGAGGGTATTTTTATTAAAACGGCCAGACAGGGGTGGAAATGGACATTGCCACTTCTCTCGGCTCTTGCTGTTTGAAACTGGAGCCGGATTCATTCTGCCAAAAATGAAGGTATTTCAAAGTTTCCCAAAGCCGGGCTGTTTCCAGAAGTCTCATGAGAAAGAGCCAGCAGCCACCCCAAAGTATCCAGCAGCTGAGGGAGACTTGAGACGTCTCCTTTTCAGCTCAGGGATCTTGTTTTTTCCAAGCTGGATGTCTCTCCACCTTTCCCACCAGTGATGTCCACCCTCCATGGACAGTCCTGCACCTCTGCAGTGGGGATTTGAAGGAGGAGTGCCCAGAAGCAAAGGGAATATCCTCTCCACCAAGGTATGGAGCTGGCTCACTCTAGAACCATGATTCCACTGGAGAGGAATAGAGACAGCAAGGACCCAGGACAGCCTGGCACTCCCTGGCAGAGATGAACATCCAGACCCTGGTGTGACTTCAGCTAGGGAGGGATTTCAACACATGGAGTAAAGGAGGGGGGGAGTCTTGTTCAAATGGAAGGATGGAGGGAGACTATGGTCTATATCCATCACAGATGAAGACAATTTCAGCTGAGCAGGGTGCGCACACGAGCCTGTGCCATGCTATTCATGATGGCATGTTAAATGACACAGATATTTAAAAAAACCAGCTGTCTAAAATTTAAATTCACTGGGTCAGTTTCTTCATTTCTATAGAAACAGCAGAGCTTGCCAGCGGCTAACTCAAAAGAGATGTATTTCTATCCCTGTATCAACTATTTTCTTGCACAACTTACCACAAAAAAAAAAAACCAACAACAAACCCAACCAAAAAACAAACCCCAAACCAAACAAAAAAAAACCAAACCCAAACCAAACAAACTAAAAAACCAACAACTCCCTAAAAAACCCTGACAATAATATTATGGAAACTGCAGAGCATAACATATGGACTTAATTACAAGCTATGAAATCACATGTATGGTACAAAGCACATAAGGGGTACGTGCTCCAGAGGGGAAGGGTTAGAACTATTTAAAAAATGAACCACTAATGTGCTGCTCTTTTGTGGCTTTGCAAGTCAAACCTGCACAAGGGCTGTAGCACTTTGCCCGGCTCTGCCTGCAGCCTCCACACCATGGACACATGGGACACAGAGAGCTGCGAGAAGGGAAGCTCAAGCCCATGTCACCAACAGAAAAGCCACCTTGGGAAGAGTCACTGGTGGACTTCGTGGGTACTCCCAAAACTCAGTGAGGTACTGCTGGGAATGGCCAGTGCCCTCAGAAGGATGGGTAGGTGGCTGGGCACAGGTGGCAGATTTAGCCCTTGTCTGTCTGCTTGACCCTTTCTCACTGCCTGAGCTCTGCCAGCTTCCTGGTGAAGTCACACCACCATCACAGGGATGACACACCCTCATCACAGGGATGACACACCATCATCACAGGGATGACACACCATCATCACAGGGATGCCACCTTACTGCATCAAAATCTCAGTGACATCAGGTCTGGTAGGGAAGCAACATCCCCTCTTGTTCTAAGCTGACTGGGAGGGTAAAGAGGGGGGCCCCATCCCAAAGAGCTGAACCTGGACCCAGGAGAGGGAAGGTGGTGGGGGACTTAACTGCCAGTGAGCTCTCCTGGGCAGCCCTGAGCGCCAGTCCCTCCAAGGCCTCACACACAGGGCTGTTGGCTGCTCCCAGCACTGCTCATTGAGGACAAGAAGTGGGATTTATTTCCCTTACCAGCCCTGTCACCTGATTTCCAACTGGGAAATGAAGTCATGCCCATTAATCAGGAATGCCTAATAAACACAAGCCTGGAATAATTAACGGAACTCACCATGTCCCTGCGGCAGGGCTGGATCAGTGCTTTGGCTGCTCTTGAGCTGCTGCTGACAGAGGCACCACAGCCGTCTCTGGCTGGGGTCATCTCACTGGACTGCAGCATCCCAAGTGGGGCAGCTGCTGGGAGGACACCGGCTCCAGCAAGCAGAGGAGAAAGCAGCAGCGCAAGAAGTGCCTCCAGCCTTTGGTATCAAACCTTCTGGCTTGTGAGCACCTGTTGGTAGGTTTGAACCCTGCTGCTAGTGAGGATGGAGCAACATGTGGTCCTCACGCCTCCTCCAAGATGGATAGAGTTACCAGTGCAGATCCAGGGACCTCCAGGCAGGACTTAGGTGACGCAGGACATGGGATTCCAACATGAGGAGCAGAGACGCCAGCACCAAGATAAATAATAAAAGCCTTTGGAAGGTGGCCTGGTGTTTCCACAAACTGCCACAACCTTGTTAACAGACTGATTGCGGCTAATGAAGCAAAACCAAACCAGAGAATAGGAGTGGTAACAGGAGAGCTCTGACTGTGCTTCTCCCTGCCAGGCTCTGCCCTCCCTATTCTGTGCCCTGGCTTCCAGGCTATGGCAGTTGGTGGAGCTGAGGTCAGGGTTGCTCCTCAGGTGACTGAGGATCTGTTTTGCAAAAGCAAAAAGGGAAAAATGTCTGGAGGGAGGGCTGGAGAATCATTCCTAACTTCAGTGCTCTACTTATATGACACCCAGCCCCTCCTGCACGTTTGTCAACAAATATGATAAAGAGCAGCAGTTCCTGTCATACCTGCAAGACATGGAAAGTCTGTGCACAGCCATCAGGATTTGTCCCTTGGGCCAGGGCAGGAGCAGTGCTCCCAGCCCCAAAAATACATCCTGTAGGCAAGGGAGGTGCAGGATTGGAGCTGGGAAGAGCTGCAGGGCACCTCACATCCTTATGTAAGATCAGGCCTTTCCTTCAAGCTCCAGGCTAACAAATTCCCCTTCTTACATATTATGATAAGATCTGGGAGATGAGAATGTGGAAAAAGGGTTCCGTTTCTTGAAGGTCTTGAGATGTTTCATTTTTTCTTTCCAAAGAGCCAGCCTTGACCTCCTGGACTCAGCAGCCATGAGGAATACTTGCAAAGGACAGGCTGAAAAGCAGTAAAGCACTGGGAGGCAAATCTCAAGCACTCGGTACTCTTCCCCAGAATTGCATTTCAAAGCCTCAGGATTTCTTATACTACTCACAACCTTTCAGAAGCTGAACTGGGGTTTACAAGGCTTGAAACCACAGTGCTTCTGCAAGAGACAGACTGCAGCCCTCTGTGCATCATGTACTCAGGGCAATGCTACATGATATGTATCCATCCCCCCAGCCCAGCAGCCTCCCTTGGCAGCCGTAGCCCCAGGAAGGACAGGGATGATGTGGTATCACCACCACCACCACAGAAAATCCCTTTCCTGCTCTTATTGTGCCAGAGACATGGAGAGGGAAGCTTACCTCGACTGCCTGGAGAGCTTCCCTGGCAAACCACTGCAGCCTCAGTTGCTGGCAATCAAAAGCAAGTCACACACTGTCCCCAGCAATGAAGGGAGAGGATCCTGCCGTTGACTTTAGGGCTCTGCATGGTGTGGACAACTCCCTGCTCTGCCACAGCCTGCCATGCACCATGCTCAGTTTAAAACACAGGGGTGGGTCCCCTGCTCCTGCTCAATGTTCCAGAGCAGAAGGCATCAGACACAGACCCACCAAACCTTTCAAAACCCAGGAGGATACATTCCCTCCTGGTCATAGCTAGCAGCAAGCAGCTGATTCACCCCACCAGCCTGACTCTCCAGCCCCTCTCCCAGGGGAATGAATGCCCCTTCCCTTCGCTTGCTGTCTCAGTGGACAGCACATTCTCACCTTGAGGGGAGTGGAAATGGCAGCTGGAATGTGGGCTGGAAAAGAAAAAAAAATAAATCTTGAGGCTTGTCCAAACCTACTCATGTTTATATTGGAGCCTGTGAGTGACATCAGAGCAGGGAGAGTATAAACACCAGCAGGACCTACTCTGGGCTTTAAAACCTGGGAACACATCGCTGCCTCCAAACTGCCTGGGGGGTGATGTGCTGAAGTGGCGGAGAGGAGAGCAGCATGAGGCTCCAGCTGGAGAAGCAGCTCCTCTTCCTCTCCCTCCTCTGCATCCTCTCCAAGGTAAGGGAGATGGGGCCCTCGGGCAGCTTTAGCCTTACTCGGGAAGTGCCCAGTTCTTGCAAAGTTCAGCACAGGGAGGTCGGGGGACATAGGAGTCCTGTGGCTTATGCTGGTTGGCAGACAGGCTGTATTTGTGCAGCCCGTGGGGTCAGAGCTGTGCTTGGTAGGGACATTTGCAACTAAGCAGCAAGGTCTTAACATCTGTGGGCCAAAGGCATCTGTGCTGCAAGCCCATGGCACAGACAGAAGGACAGCAATGTGCTCTGTGTGCTCAGCCATCCCTGCAGCCCTCCTGGGACTGTGAGCTGTGTCCCCGTGAGCAGCAAGAGAGCGGCATCTCGGCGGTAGCGGCTCCTGCAGTCTCCTTGGTCCCTGCCCAGGCTCCCAAGGCAGGCAGCCAAGCAGTGAGAATCAGCCTCAGTGTTACTCAGCTCTTCCCCCCCCTCCCTGAGATGTTCATGCAAAGCCAATGCCTCTGACAGGATTCAGGGTGTTGTGATTAATTATATTTTTCTCTTGGACTCTGTGTGAAAATAGTTGCCTGTGCAGAAAATGGGAAAGCTGAAAAGTCTGGGGTATCTCAGTTCCAAGTTCTTTCAATTGCTGCTTGAATCCCAGGGCAGACCTTCTGCAAGCAGGGACATCATGGCAGCGTTGTGACTATTTGACTCCTTTCCAAGACACTTCAGATCTCTGATAGAAGCCATATTGTCATCTAAAGACAAGTTAATTAGAAGTAACAGGGGGAAATGGATTGATGCCATTGGCTTGGCTAATCTTTCTAAAACATTGATTTGCAATATCAACCTCCTGAAAGATGAAAAATGGCCTCGGCTGCCTGGGTGAGCTGTGATGGAGAAATGACTCCTGCTCCAGGCACTTGTGAGTGCCTGGACAATTACCAAGGGTCCTCATGCTTCCAAACTTGGTCACCACAGCCAGACCTTTGGTCCTGCCACGAATGTCTCTCTGGTTTCTGCCACACTAATAATGCTGCTTATTGATAAAAGTAGGGCAAGATCCACATTACTCAGCCTATTTCAGATATATTTTCTCTCCTGGCACTGACATTTCTATAGGCCCATAAAAACCACCTGAACTGCTGCAAATAGGGAACAGATAGCACACCAGTAAACACCTTCTCTAACTGGCCATGTCAGACCTTTACTGGGACAAACTAAAAGAAAAAGGAAAATGATACCTGAATTACTCATGGTACAGCTGAGCCCATCAATTGGTCATCAGCCTCAGCAGAGACACTGCTGTCTGGATGAGCACAGGGCTGAATGTTCTGTTTGCACATTTGCTGCACTCCTGCCCGTGCTGGCCGGGTGGCAAGTGGAGCAGTGGGGCTGCTGGGGGGTGGCTTGGGGCTGCCACGTGGGGCTCACACGTGCACATGCTGTTAGGACAACACAGACAGAGTTCACTTCCAAACTGTGGAGCCAAATCGCTTGGCTTCAGGCCATATATGCAGGAGTCTTGTCAAGTACAGCATGACGGGAGCGCTGCCTCGTGTTCTTTGTGCCAGGGTAACTGTGCAAGCAGAATGAATGATGGCTACAACCAGATCCCTGCCCGCCTGAACTCCTGCAGGAACAGTCCTGGCAAACAATCGTTTGAGCAGTGAAACAAGTACAGCACACAGCCCTGCTGAAGGATTGCTCAGTTTAGCTGGAAGGGAAAACGTCGCTCCCTGTCCTCGAAAATGTGCCCATTTCAGGGCTCCTCACCCAGTGGGCCAGGCTAGGCAGAGGATGCTGCAGCAGGGGACAGGCAAGAAGAAGCTGGACCAGGTTCACTTGGCTTCTGTTCCTCCATTAACCATGTGATGCCCTGTCTCTTGGCATGAATGAGAGCTGCTAAGACTGTTTGGAGTGCTGTGCCCACACTGTGTGCATTCAACCATGCAAAGCCACGTCTCCAGATGGGCAGGCTGCTTTCTCTCCCTTCTGCCCAGCTGCTTAGGGCACTGTGCAGCTGCCTCTGGGGCTGTCAGCCCTGTTAAGTAACCATCACTGTCTGGGATGTTTGCCCATCTTGCTCCTGTGTATTCAGAGCAGTGGTGGGTTAAAGTTCTCTTCCTGCAGAATGCCCCTAATTCTCCTTGGTTTTCCATCATGCTGTGCTCTAAGGGGACAGTAGTTTTTCAGGCTGCTTAGTCTGTGTTCCCATGGATTCACAGAGCCTCCCACCAGAAAAAAAAAGTCTGCTCCTATGACCGAGAGGAGGTTAACTGCTTAACCCAGAGAAATAGCACCTGTTAGCCAAAAAAAAACAACCTGTAAGGACTCAGTGATGGCTTTACCTCCACAGGTGTGTGCCCAGCTGTGCCAGCGACCATGCTACTGTCCTTGGGTGCCACCTCACTGCCCCCATGGGTCCCCCCTGGTCCTGGATGGTTGTGGCTGCTGCAAGATCTGCGCACGGCGCCTGGGAGAACCCTGCAACTTCCTCCACGTCTGCGACCAGAGCCAGGGCCTCATCTGCAACTATAACTCAGTGCCCGCAGGGACAGGAGCCACCTGCAACTGTGAGCACAGGGGTGCCCCCTCTTCGAGGGGTGCCCCTAACCTAGCACACAGCCCTGCTCCAGTTGGGGCTCTGGCCAGTGCCAGACATCCCATAGAGCTTTCGGGGAAGTAGTTAAGGCTCTGAAAGCAGCTTTATTGAGGCAGATGCATGCAGCTTGGCCATGGGGTTGTGCTACAGGTCCAGCCAGCTCTCATGACATTTACCATCTGGGGATTCAAGACTGTTTGAGTGGGGATGGACTTGGGAGTCATAGAGATGCTGCAGTCACCCTGCAAGGGCTGGAGCTTGGGGGTCCTGCAGAGAAATTTCAGATAAACTTTTCCTAGTCTGAAAACCTTGAAAGGCAGTGTCAGAGCTGAAGGCAGTGGGTTTTTCACCAACTGGTAAGTGGCTGCTTTGAAAAAATAGAGAGATCAGGAGAGGGGGCAAGAAGAGGGGATGGGTTTGGGTGATGCTGCTGCTGCTGCAAACCTGCGTCTGCCCCACATACCTCAGTCACTTCTGTTGCCACCCTGTTCAGCCCAGCAGTCCCCTCTGCCATCCACATCTCTCTGTCACTTTGTCTCTAATGGGCTCCCCATCTCTTGCAGTTGAAGAGAGTGAGGAGGGCTGTGAGGTGAATGGTCGGGTCTATCGAGATGGGGAGGTTTTCCAGCCCAGCTGCAAACTCCAGTGCCACTGCCTGGATGGGGGTTTCACCTGTGTCCCGCTCTGCCAAGAGGACGTCCGGCTGCCCACCCTGGACTGCCCCTACCCACGGCGCGTAGAGGTCCCGGGGAAGTGCTGCCCTGAGTGGGTCTGCGAAACCCAGGACCAGCACCTCCGTCTGGATTCTGGGGCAGGTAAGATGCAGGACATGCCAGTGAAGGTATGCCCACACAGGCCTCTGGGCAAGGTCATTCCACCCCAGACTGTGAATATCACCAGGAGACGCCTCACTGCACACTTCTCTGCCATACAAAGCACACTGTAAAGCACCCGGCACCAACCACCCTTTTCACCCCTCATGTGTTTTCATCCAGTCCCCAGAGCAGCATCCTTGCTGCTGTCGTCCCCCTGCCAGGCATGGGGCACAGAGTGGAGTGCCTGCTCAGTCTCCTGCGGCATCGGCTTTTCCACCCGCGTCTCCAACCAGAACCGGTACTGCAGGCTGGAGACTCAGAGGCGGCTCTGCATAGCCAGACCCTGCCCGGCTCTGCCAGCAGCAGCCCTGGTAAGTCAATGGCCTCGGTAAAGTTGGTGCCTCTGGGCCACAGGTTTGGCTGAGAAAGGGGAATTCCAGTCAACATGAACCATAGGACCCCCAGTTACCTGTGGGCACCCCATCACCCCTCCCCAACCATAAGCCAACCGTGTCTCAGGGACAGACAAACCACCCCCTGAAAAACAGCTGATAGCAGATGCAACCTGAATTTGGGGGTCTCGGGATAGCTGAATCCAAGAGCACTGTAGATCCCACATAACCCTGAGCCACATAGGTGAGCTCAACCTGCCCTTATAGCCAGAGATGCATTTGCAGCTCCTGCCTGACTCCCTGACTGCTCCTGAGGGGTGACTCTTCCACCCCTTCAATTATACTGGCACAGCCCCAGTGTAGACACACTGTAAAACTGCCTTGCTTGGGTACAGCTGGTGCTTTCTGGGGCTAGACACCTGCACAACCACGTGCTCCTGCTCCCTAAAAGTAGGAGACACACCACCATCCTACTCCATCTCCCCATCACTCTCCACTCTGCCTTTCCAGAGGGGAAGAGGAGGTCGTCTGTAGCTGTGTCCACCCTGGTCTCATCCCAGAGCCAACGCCTCATCCTGGCAAAGTCTGACACAAGCCCATGGCACTGTTGTTCCAGTGGAGATGGAGGATGTGTCCCCTGGGAATCAGGGGAAGAACTGATGGACTCTGGCTGCAAAGGAGAGTGGAAATAGAGAACAAGATCCCTATGTCACCCTGCACCTGCCCCCTCTGTGCATCCCACTGACCCAGGCAGGGTTCCTGGGCAGCAACCCTGACTTTCTTAGGCCAATTGAAACCCCATCCTGAGTGTGAACCCACTCAAGAAACCAGGAATGGGTTGGTGGGGCTTTTGGAGAGGTGATGCTGCTCCTCTGCCACATCACACATGCAGCTCTGTTACATGGGGGCTGCAAGAGATACCCTCTCCAGCGCCTGGATGCCCAAATCCCCTGGGGAACCCTTTCACCCAGGGAAGGAGCAGGTACATCAGGCTGCACACCACAAATCACTGCGGTGCCAGGCTTAGGAGCTTGACCGTGCACAAGCTCGGCCATTCCACAGTTATGCACCCTGCAACCTAGCAGCAGCCTTCCTGGGCACGGGCAGAGGCATCCTGCTGATGGAATCTCTAATTCACCTTCCCTGCATCTCTCCAAAATAAACACGAGCCTTCCTGCCCTGCCTGGCCTCCCCCTCTCCAAAGCGCTGGCGGTTTGGCAGGGCTGCGGCAAGGAGACACCGCTCCGCGGCACCAGACATACCGCCGGCCATCCAAGCACATACCCCGCGAGCCGAGGCGAAAGGAAAGCAGGAAAAAAAAGAGAACATGAATCACGAAGATGAGTTGGGGCCGTCTCCCCACAGGCTGGAGCTGCTCCAGCTACGCAAGAGCTGTCTCAGGAGAGCTGCTCGCCGGCTCTGCCTTGACTGTCTCCCAGCCACGATCCCCGCGTGTGACTGAGAAATGAAACCCCAATGCCCTCTAACGGCCTCGCACAGGCGCAGCCGCGCAGCCGCGGCGGGAAAGCAGCAGTGAATTAGTTGACGTGTCCAGAACAGCTGTGGACAGTTTAGATGTGTTTGTGGAACTGAAATGCAAAGACAAGCTCACCTAGGCACGGAGCTTGCCGAGGCCTGACTGTGCGGGCTAAGTGCGGCGCTCGGGAGCCCTCAGAAGCTCTGCTGCTCACGGCCAGCTCGGCTGCCACTGGAAGAGCCTGACCCAGGACAGAGTAGCTCAGAGGCACCTAAGCAGTTCAGGCTGCTTAGAAGAAGAAAACAATAATAATTATTTAAAAGTAAAACAAATCAAAACATGGAAAACATTACTACAGTGCTCTGGATTGTGCTCTGGATTAAATGCTGCCTCTTTGCTTGTACCCAGCTGTGAGCTCCACCTGCTCTGCCAAAGGGACCAGCCCTGTCTGCACCATGCTGAGTTCTCCACCCACTGCCAGAATGTGCAGAAAAGCTCAGCACGACAGCAGCTGCAGTACTGCTGGGTCTGCAGCTCCAGCCACACCTCAGCTCACACCTCTTCCCATCCTCCCAAAATATAAAGCCCAAGTTTTCTCTCAGTAACTAACTACTCCTCTCACCAGCTCTTCACCATCTCCACTCACCCTGGACCAGGTATTTCCCCAGAATTCATGCCACCATCATCACCAGTTGACTGTCCTCCCAACCCAGGCAAATGTGATACTGGGGCAGATTCAGGGGTTCAGGGGCAAAAGGCTGGATGTCAGAGGGAGGTCCCCCTCTCCTGTCTGGGGTAAAGCCTCCCCACAGGATGCAGGACTAAAGTCCTGCAAATGCTGAAAATAAAACTGGAGTCAAGGATGCTTTCAAGTCCCCTTGGGGGGCAGGGGTGGGAATCTCGCTTCTCATGCTGTAAAACACTGCTTTCAAAGATAATTATTTACTGTGATCAGCTGGTGTGCTGCCCCAGTTCAAATCACTAATTCAGTTTGGTAATGAGGAACACAGTGAACCTCTGGCAGGCAGCACATGGTAGAATCAGCCTGGCCCAGTCTGCAGCTTTTGTTGGCTTTTTTACCTTTGTGATGGCTCTGCCAAAACAGTGGTGACACAAGGATCATGCAGTCTTTAAAATCATAGCATTCCTCAGTTGACATGGATAAGACATGTTCTGTGTACTGAAAACCCTGGTTTTCAAGCCAGTTGTTTGAGCATTTTGGGACACAGCCACTCAGGCTGGGTGAGCAGCTAGCAGAGTGCTGCCAGGGCTCTCATCCTTTCCCAATTCCTGCCCAGCAGCCTCTGGGTGATGCTAAAAATCAAAAGGTCACTTTTTAAGCTGCAACCTGCAAACCTGATATCAAACAGAAATGACTCAACACACTTGCACTATTTTTCTTTAATCTGCATAATGTCTTTTTTTTTCTCTGATTCACTAAGCAGAAAACATCTAATGAATTAATAAATCCAAATAAATCAGAGTTCTTTTTCTCTGAGAATAGAGGGAAATAAAGTCTTGCAACTTGATTGTCAGTCTCATAATATTTGCTGTTCCCTCTAAAGCTCTGCTACCCTGGAAACATGAAGTTATTTGAGTACCACATTCATTGCAACCCCTGATGCAGCAGGTCCTGGGCTTTGCCTACTCTTGTGGGACAGTAGAGAAATACTTTGCCATCCACAAACAATTATGGTCACCTGTAAAGATGACAAAAAATCCAGGCCCAGCAGAAAACTCAGCCTGCCTTCATGGCACACTGCCACATCTTCACACAGCGGTGAGCACTGGGGCCACAGCTCCCTTCAGCATGGGTGGAGAGTCTGTGTGGCTGAGCACAAGCAAACAACAGGCCCTCTTCCCATTACAGGATATACCCAGCCCCAATACTTCATTCTAGGTACAGAGATAGTTTTGGACTAGTGGAGTCCCCGAGGGTCAGTACTGGGTGCAATATTATTCAATATATTAATCAATGACCTGGATGAGGGGGTAGAGAGCACCCTCAGCAAGTTTGCTGATGACACC
>JANHGL010017798.1:0-87445 GCA_024611195.1 Ceyx melanurus | reverse complement strand
TCACAGGATTTTTAATTTATTTATTTTTTAATACAAATAAATAAAAATAAAAATAAATTTGCAAATTCACAGCTTAGAAGTGTCCTTCACAGAAACTTATTAATAACTAAGGATACCCAACCATATACTCTAACCCTATATTTGGCTGCTTTTCCCCATGTAGATCTTGGGGAGCAATCAAGTTAATAATGTTGAGACACAAGTAAAGGAAGCTGATCCAAATCCTCTAAAAGTCAAGGAAGTTCTTCAAGTGTGAAAAATGAAGCTACATTTGGAACTCATAGGAAGGTATGAGATTTCTGAAGCTGTTCTCCAGTTAATCAGAGATAAAATCTTTACATTTCATGCCACAGTACCCATGCTGCCAGTCTAACAGTTCAGAGCTGTCAGGAAGGACTACCAGATTCTCCATCTCTGGGTACTCCCAAAGCCCTTAACCCTCCACCAGTTGATTCAGCTCACCTCTCCTACCAAAAACTACTTTTTTCCCCAGTGCTTTAATGGCCTGAACTGGTTCCTGGAGGCATTCAAGGAATCCTAGTGTTGTGTACAGTGAGTTGTGGGGAGAGGTAGCAGGGAGCGCAGAGCATGCTCTGCCCTTTCATCACCAGACAGGTTCTCTCTGATCCATCCCCAAGAAGCTTCACCAGACAAAACTCCAGCAGCCCAGGATCCTGCTGCCCTGCCAGAGGTTAATGCTCTCATAGCACACACCAAAAGGTGCAGGTGCCTCTACCTCTGCAGCTCCCAGATCTGCTCATTTGCTAATGCCTGTTCCCACCTTCCCCCAAGAGAAAAATACTAAAAAACACTGACTGCCCATCAAACGTTTGCAGTCAGATTTCTTCATATCTTGGCCCTGTAGATTCGATGAGCCTCTACAATAGTAACTTGGATTAAGAAAAAAAAAAAAAAAAAAAAAAAGTTGTGCAGACTCAAAGTAGAAGTTGTCCAAAAATCTGCTGTGAGTTCAGCTGACATGACTAATCACTGCACTGCATTTTGCCATGGGAGTTGCATTAATTATCACCAAATCAGAAAGGGCTTCAACCAGCTCTCCTCTGAATCGTTAGGAAAAAAAAAAAAGGAAAGCTTATTAGATTCTATTTTCTTCACTGTCTCTCTCCAAAATCTCCTAGCAGCCAGAAATCCAGATCAAAAAAATGACACATTACAATTTCCCTTGATTTAATTTCTCAAGCTGACTAATTTAATTGCAATATTTGTGTTGTACCTTGAGTTCTGCTTTCTCGCTCTCCTCCCGATGCTGAAACTTGCTCCCCATTCCTGCTCCCTTGGCTTCAATCCACACAGATGTTTCCAAATTTGTATTTGTTAGAGACTAATTACCCTCATTCCCCCATGGATCATTCCATAGGGATCAGATACTCCATTTGCCATCAAAGATGTAGCACACGCACATACACACACACATCATGCAGTTATCTAGAAGAGGCTAAGGAATTAGGTATCTCAAAAAGGATAAATTGTTTAAAGCGAGGCAGATTAAAAATGAAATCTGGATTTTATTTTTTTTCAAATCTTCCATGTGATAGGATCCTGAAAGATATAACTAGCTAACATAGCTACTGGAACAAAATTGGAATTCAGCTTAGCCACCAAGAACTCAACATCAAGGTGAGGCAATATTTTAGAAGTCCACAGAATAAAAAAGTTTTTAATGGATTTGGGACTTTATCTTTCCCCTTTGTTATACTTCTGAGTTTGGAAATAATAATAATAAAATAAATAAAGTGGCAGCAGTGAAACTATAATTCAAAACAAAATCAAAACAGATGTTTTATTCTTTGTGGCTATCGCCTCCCTCCCCCACCACCATAAGTTGGTCAAATTCCTTTCCCCCAGTCAAAGGCATCAGGGTGGGAACATGCCCAGCCACACATCACCCTGTGCCCATGCACCCCCTGAGTCTTCCTGCAGCTCCCCAGAGAAGCACCCTGAGCAAACCCTTCCCCTTCCCTCAGGTTTTTGTCTCAAGGCAGCAACTTGTTGGGGACAAGAACTGCAGACATGAGTAACGCTGTTGAGCTGGAAGCAAGCCCTCCTGTGCACAAAGCTCTTTATGTGCATACATATTTCCTAGTTTGGGGATTTAGCAGTAGACTTTCAAAGGCAAGAATTAGGGATCTTAAATAACTTTGGAGAGTTATAATAAACAAAAGCCTTTAGAGACAAGTTCCTTCTCTTGACGACTTGCAGTTGCCAAAGATACTGCAGTGTTTTCCTCAAAACCAACAGGACTTCATCACACACCAGCATGGCAGTGGGGAAGGATATAAAGAGCAAATTTGCCTCCCAGCATCCCAATATCCTCCAGTTACATCTCAAACATGCCCAAGCAATGCTTGTTCAGCAAACTACAATTCTGCCCAGCAGTCTCAGCTGCAGGCCCTGGCTTGATGTGCTCTGAAGTCCTGTTGCAGGGTGTTCACAGAATCCTGGCATGGTGGGGGTTGGAAGGGACCTCTGGAGATAACTCATTCAACCCTCCTGCTCCATCAGGGCCACCCAGAGCAGGGGGCACAGAATCGTAGTGTCCAGGTAGGTTTGGAATCTCTCCAGAGAAGGAGACTCCACAACCTCTCTAGGCAGCCTGGGACAGGCTCTGACATCCTCACAGGAGAGACATTTTTCCTCATGTTCAGACAGAATTTCCTGGGTTCCAGTTTGTGCCCACTGCCCCTTGTCCTGACACTGGGCACCACTGAAAAGGGTCTGGCCCCTTATCTTGGCACCCACCCTTCAGATATTTATAAACATTGATCAGATCCCCTCTGTCTTCTCCAGGTCAAATAGCCCCAGATTTCTCAGCCTTTACTCAGAGATGTTCCAGTCCATCATCATCCTCATCTCCATAAGAAGGGGACATTTTTTTGCTGTGTAAGACACAACTGCAGATCCTAATGGGTGCTGCAACACAGGACCCAGATAAGCTCCTATCTGGAGCTTTCCCAAATTTGCCCCTAGGTACAGGCCATTGCCACCCCTTTATTCCAGAGCCCCCAGCTCCACCTCAAAACAGCAGCACATGTTGGTTTTTGGTATTTACTTGTGGACAAGCTGCAGACAGAGCCTGGGCTGATGAGATCCATCTCTAGATGGCAGGTGGCATCTCTCCATCATGCCCTGCCTGCTGAGGCAGGAGAGGTGCTGCCATTCACTCTCTTGTGTGCCATTCAGCACAAAGCAGCCCCACTTAGAGGGAGCCTCATGGCACTGAGAGCAATAGTGTAGTGGGAGAGGTCTATCCATCAAAGGTTAGGGAAAGGAGCAGGAGAGGAATTGTGTTAAGATACTGACTGGAATATGAATGGATAACTGCACTGTTTGCCAAATCCTGAACAGAACATTGATGTAACAAGGAAATCAGGATTCTTTAATCATTCAGTTTGGCTTCTGACTATGAGCTGGAAATTACTCGTAATTATATTCATTATTAGTTTGTTTACGGAGCCAGCCAATCTGCAAGCCTAGACTGGGTCCTGTGGAAACCTTCCAGCAGTAGAGCTTAGACCCAAACCTTTCTGCATAACTTAAACATGGCACATGTCTAGCAGCTTGATGCTGGCTTTAGCAGTTCCTCATGTGGCAAATGCTGCTGCACACACTCATTACTGTAACTCTATTCCCATGCAAACCTCAGAATACCTCACCATGTGCCAAGCCTTAAAAGCTAAAGACTTTTGCACTAGTTGTAATCCTGCTGGCAGCACAACAGCGAGCTGTCAGTCTTTGGACCAAAGGTCTGCTTGAGGTCTATGTAACAGGCACCAGGTCACCACAGTTCTAACCCTACCACGATGACTCTTCAGAATGAACATTCTCCATGACTGAACTCAGTATGGATGGATAGTGAAGAGAAGGAAGGCTTTACACTGCTGAAATAACCCTTTTCTTCATAACTGTAGCTCTTTCACTCATGATAGACACTCCGCTTAGCATGGGCCAGAGAGACTCGGGTTCTTTTTATCCCGAGTAGATATACAAAAACCTTTGTTTTATTCCCTTTTGTTAGATTAGAAAATACTTTTCTAAAGAGAAGAAAAAGAATCTCATCGGCTGCTATGCTTCTCTTCAGTTTTGCTTCAATTTCTCCTCCCTCTGCCTTTTCTTGTGTTTTGTAATAAAAGGTTATTTCAAAGTAAAAATATCAAAACCTGTCATTCGAATCCAGACAATTTCCAAAATACTGCTTTTTTTTTTTCCCCTTCAAAGTTAAGCTGTCAAATCAATACCACTTCCACATGCTGCATGTGCAGAGACCCAAGAAATCAAACCACCATCTTTGAACGCAAATCTTTTGCAAAAAAAACCCAAACACTCAGATGGGCTCCAAACATGCTGGTGGCACAGATGTGACAGATCTGTTATGCAAAGCCTAACAACTGCAAAAAGTAGAGGCAAATAATTTGTCTGCTGTCCTCCTCTTTACAGTCAAGTCTTTTGGAGGAACACACTAATATGGTACTAATTAGTTACAGGATCAGCTGCCTTTATAGAACAAAAAAGGTGGGTGGTTTGTTCTTTTTTTTGTGTGTGTGGTTTTCATTTGTTCTTTTACTATAAAAATGGGGCAGTTTTCCTTTTTTTGGGGGGGGGCGGGGTGTGTGTCTGTGTGTGTTACATTCACCCACTTTCCCTTTCAGGTCTATCTTCTTGGACAAGTCAGACCATCACTAATTATGGTGCAGTCAGAAGGGACCCAGCTTAGTTCATTGGAAACACATCCCAACGTGGCCACCTTTCTCTGCTGCTCTTTTCCAGTCTAAGCACCATGAAATTTCAGCTGAACAGAGTGGCCAAGCTGTCAGCTTACTCCTCTATACCTCAAAGCTTCCCCCCAGAAAGAGAAAACCATGGAGATATCCTAGGAGTCAACAACCAGCAGCATTTCAGAGGCCCCACAAAGAGGAGGCTGAAGTCAGTGTTTATATATATTCAGAAAAAATGGACCTACCTTGCCAGCCATACAGGTAGAAGTAACAGTGCCATCACATACAGGTAACTCTTCCATGACTTTGGTTCACCAGCAAGGCTCTTCCATAAAGAAAAGGGTTCTTCCTGCAAGCAGATATAGCAGAAGACTGAAAGAGTTGCAGGAAGAGGCATCTCCCCATGCAATCCAACTTTTAACAATCATGTAACCTCTTCGGGGTCACACTTTTCCATCTCACAGTAGGGGCCAGAACATTTTGATTGGTTGGTTCTGCTTTTTACCCAAGTGTGTTTTTAAAAAAGACTGTTATATTCAAATGGAAGTTCTCAACTGCCATTAAGATATTATGAAATGTGACATTATCTGATCTAAAATTTTCCATTAAGAATTTAATTTCTGAACAGTGAAATTTTAGTTGTGATTGTTGTACTGCTTTGGTGGCTTATTTTTTCATTTTCTGACAAGTCCACTATAACTTATAATACGTGCTACTATGACTGACAAGCTCTCCCATGACAGAACACATGACACATTAGGCTTTTTATTTTTAAAATTTCAGGTACAACAGATAACAAAGACTTCGTTAGAACAAAACATCTCCCGTTTGTTCCAATGAAGCAAACTGAAGCACATTGACACACAGATCAAAGCACTGCCTGCTTGAAAACTGTCAAACCATTTCATTACAAACTAGATGGGAAGCACTTTGAAACACAGGAAAAAAAATCTGATGTTTCCTTCAGCAAGCCAAATCCCAGCCAGCCTTAATGCAAGGAAGAAAAACATAGGGTGATTTGCTTAACAGGGTGTCACAGTACACCACTATCAGTGAAACCTGTTTTTCACCATGAACATGGTGTCATGTCACAAAACAATGGTGAAACAAGACAAAAGTAAACAAAGTGTCACAGACAAAATTCTTCTGGTCTGTTTTATAAGACATGTTTTCACCTAGAAAGTTCAGGTATTTGAGAACAACAGCATATTTGCTGCCTGGCACTATTCACAAGGCATTGTGGTAGGTGGGATAACACAGGGTGCCTGCCCTCCTGGAGCACCACAGAACACAGTGGGGATGTTGTGGCACATTAGGAAATTTCTACAATCTCCAGCATAAAACCTTCTTACCCTCTGACCTACCTGACTTTGAAACTTAAAAAAAACCCAACAAAACAAAACAACAACAACAACAAAAAAAACACACAAAAAAAAAAAACCAAAAAAAACCCCCCAAAACACCAACACATCAATAAACTATGGAAAAGCATCTGGTGAGGACCAGATCCTGGACCACACATAGGACAGAAGAATATAGGTTGTAGAAACCTACTCAAATGGCTAAAGACCACAAAAATGAGTAAGGGATGCATTTAGGAATTAACATGAGAAAATAGGTTAAGTTATATATTGCTGTAGAGCTTGTAAGGAACCTAGGTAATAACAACATCAAATAAGTCAAGGAGAAGAGTTTCTTCATTGTTCAGCAGAGCTGTAACCAACCAACCATTGCAGGGGGAAATGCTTCACCACTAAAAATGACACATTTATTTGTAGAGCTATTGCAATTGTTGCCTGTGACAATCAGGTAAGAACTCAGCCTACAACAGGGAAGCAATAGTCTGGAAGATATTTATATAAATTACACATTTTCAAATTACCTGGGTCTGCTGAGATCAGCTGCCAAGTACTTGGAAGTGGTGAAGGCAATCTAAGGGCTGTTAGTGCTTATCTTTGAAAACTCAATGACTGTGGCAAGCCCCAGAAGAGCAAAGAACGGCAAACAGAGCAGGACATTATAGACCAGCCAGCTTCAATTCCCAGAAAATATGTTGCAATAAATCATCAAACAAACACTTTCTAAGCACCTGAAAGATAACAAGGCAGCGAGGAACAGCCAGCACAGATTTGTCAATAACAAATCACATCAAGCCAAGCTCATATTTTCCCATGACAGGGCAGCAAGACTCACAGAGAGGGAGTTGTACGAGATGAGCTCAGTAAGGCTTTTGATACCATCTTACATTACATTGTCTTAAGCAAACCACAGAAATAAGATTAGTTGAGATTAAGATGGTTATGTACAAGAGGAAGAACATACTCAAAAATCAGTTTTTAATGACTTAGTCAAACTGACCAGTACACATAGGATGAGGATTTGTCCTGGGCCAGTTTCCACTGTTTAACTTGGATGAGACAGTAAGTTTGGAGACATCAGCTGTGGCAGTGCTGCAAGGAAATGGGAGATGATGGGCACCTTGGACCAGTCTTGACAAAGGAGAGAAATACTTCACAGCAAAAAAAGTCTGCAGGTGAATGAGGACCTGCGTAGAGACTTACAGTTGGGTAGGAATGACCCAGCATATGGCCATCAGCAAAGGACCATCCTAAGCCAAACCAGGGCCAATAGTAGGGACAGCAAGGTAGGGAGGGGCACAACAGTGGTGAGAGTAAGGATGCAGATAGATTGGGAAACCAAGGAGAGGCTGTAAGGGACCAACTTTAAGGGAGGATGAAGGAGCTGGGATTCAGTTTAAAAAAAAGCTAAGTTGTAGAGCGAAATTACGATAAATCCTGTTGTTAGAGCACTCAGAGTGGGAGATGGAGAGATCATCCTCCAGATCTACTACAGATAAAGGGATGTTTTGAGGAACCATCAGGCAAACAAACATCAAGGAAAGTATCACTGAAAATGTCCCATTTGGGGGGTGGGGGATTTGGTGCTTGGACAGGTGGAGCTACCCTGAGCTTCTCTACCTTGTACCCAGCTGCCCAGCAAGACATGCATCATACACTGCACGTTGAGAGGATGCTTTTGGTCTTATTTTATCTATTATTCTTCTTCAGTTATTTTTCTGCAAGGAGACAAGAAAAATCCTGTAAAGAAGGACTACAATCGTCACTATTAGTGACTCATGAAAATACTACCTCTGTGAACAGGACAATTAATTCACCGTGATGTAATCTGCCGTACAGAGAGATTCATTCTAGTGTCTGATGAAGATGGTACTAAAAGGAAGATAAAATATGCTTCCATAACAGCCACAATAATCCAAGTCCATTTTAAAAGAAAGCCAAAACATTGACATTTTCCTCAAAAAAAAAATAATAAAAGGAACACCAAAAAAAAACCCAACAACAAACAGCACAAAACCCAAACATCATCATCTTTAGGCCAATAACGAGGCACTTGTCTTGTTCAAATCAGGCCAAAGCTATCAATTTTCTGTTCACATTGATTTACCTAAAATATCACCTACAGATTATGCCCTCAGAGGAATAAAAAAGATGTTGATACAACACAGGAGCCAGGAGCACTTAGAGAGCTGGGTCAGTCAAAGGAGAGAAAGTGAATTACCCCTCAGGAGGAAATTAAAAGGAGCAGAAAAAGGAGAGGGGAGGAAATTGGGATCCTCCTGCTCCTCCGGACAACAGCAGGATCCAGCCAGCCCTGAACACACACAGTTAGGCAGTTTCCCTAATGGCACAGTGCTGTAAATCCTCAGGATCTAAGGTATAAACCAATTACCGACTTGTGTCAGGCCAGGAATCAATTCCCCCCATGAGAAAATATTAATCAGCCAGCCAGGTGCAATAAGTGCTGCACTCAGATGCCACCTCCAAAAACAGGACTGCCGGGACAGAATGCAAACCTACATTGAATTAATGCTTCTCTTCCCCCGCTTCTCCCCCCTGCTCCCCTCTTTTTGACGCCCCAATCCATAAACTCTTATAAGCAGTTTGCCTCTTTTCAGGGAGTTCCCTTTTCACTCCAGACCTCACATCAATTTGATTTCCTGAAAATGATATTTTTCCTTAAGTCAGAACTCCCAGATACATGCTGGTAAAGGAGAAATGATGCTCTCCTGAGCCTGCAGACAAACCCTAAATAAAACCCCCAAGAAATTTTAACTACCCACTCATTTAATCTCTTTTTTTTTCCCCAACGCAGATACAGCCACAGCAGTAAGACACTGCCTGGAGCAAGCACCAAACAAGAGGGACAATTTATGTTATCCCTGCATGTAAGTGTGATAAATACTAGGGCTTTGCCCTTCGCCTTCTGCTGTTGCCCCCACATTGCTGCATGCCCTGGGAAACATGGACCAGAGCTTTATATTGCATCACCCAAGGTCCCCAGATTTCTTACCTGCATGAGGAGAAGCCCCTTCATTCATGACCTTGGGGCAAGCATAGCCCTGAAAACAAGACTTCATTTGAGTAACTGCTAATAAAAAGCAGGTATTTGGAGTTTCTCCAGATTTCTACCATCAGTGTGCCACATCTGACCCAAAATAGACAGCAAGTCTACAGTTTTGGGTCAAATCTCAACTTTCTTCCATTTAGTTTATTTCTTTTACCAACCTTTCCATCCAAGCAGGCTCAGAGCTACTCCCAGATCTGCAATCAATTAGTCCCTAACTTCAGACATGTGCAGCTGATTTTCGCTTCCCATGCTGAAAATACTCCAGTTTCTGCTCTCAGCCACCCCATCACAAACCTCAACCAACCAGCCCGACTTTCCTGCTGTAATGCCCAGGAAACAACAACAGAGATAAGGCTTCGATCTGTCTGCAATTGCAAACCAGATGTAGAACATAACCTTGGAGGCAACGAAGAATTCAGACTGGCAGGATTTTATCCCCACTTAGCACAGGAGTAAATGGCTCCACATAGATCAAGGCAGAGAAGACTCAAGCCCAGTGAAGATCACTCCGCTCCTGAGGTTTTTCCTCCATTTCGCCAGAGTTTATCAAGCTCCTTTTAGAGTGATTACCTAGAACTTGTCCTGGGTAGAATTTAGCGTCCTTCTGGATGCGTTGCATATTAATAATTTAAATATATGGGACAACATTTCAGGTATATTTAAAATAGTACAATGTTGCCATACTTTTTATGGTATTTTTAAATTGATGACCCCTAGTTTAAATAAATACAAGGAAATGGTGAAATAGAGTTAACATCTCCCATACTTTCCCATTACATTAATTTTTAATTATTAAACACACAGGGCCAAGTTTGTAGTATTTTTAACAGTTTTATGTATTGTCACAAGTACCTAAATTACTGATGTGCACCACATTTTATTAAGCATAGCATTTCATGTGAACCATATTTTTAGGGAAATAATTTTGCTAAAATTAAGCTGTTAAGGCAGAAGGAGGATCCTCCAGAAGCAGTTACTGAGGAGGAATGGAGGCAGGCTAGAGCAACATCAATTTTGCACTTCTCAGGATGTTTTGGAGGATGAGGACCAAAAGAATCCAGCTCCTTTTCTGTAGGAAGGAGAGAACATGGGAGGGCAGACACCATCCTGATTTGTTCCCTTGATGCCAAAGGGAGATCTCCAGAAGGGCAGTAGGTTCTTATAATTAAGGGACTGAGGAAGGGATTATCCTCCTTTAAGAGCACCCATTACCTACAGCTGTACCCACAGCAGGCAAAGTTCTACATCTGTAGAGCATTACAAAGCATAATACATACCCTCTCACCTTAAGCACTTTCAGCCTCTTAGCCCTCAAGCAAGACCAATCAGTGCCATACCCAATGCAGACATGGGAAGCTGAGGCACACAGACACCAACTGAGAAGTCTCAGATGACACAGGGAACTTGGAGCAGAAGAACCACCAGTGAGGGCATCCCCAGACAACTCAGATACAATATAATGGCAGCTAAAAACCACACAGCCATTCACCCACTCCTTTGTCCCTACCTCCCAGGGGATGAGGAGTCAGGAGAAAGAAGAAAAAAAAAAAAACCACAACAAAACCAAAAAAAACCAAACCAACCAAAAACCAACCCCCAAAAAAGGATAAAACCCCAAGAGTTGAGATAAGGACAGCTTAATAAAGCAACACAGAGAGGAAAAAAAAAAATGGCATTAAAAAAATGGTAGACAAAGTGAATAATAGAAGTCAGAAAGTCTCTACCTCAGACTCCCAAATTCCTCTGCTCTGGTCACACTGAAGCAAGTTGAAAACAGACTCCTAGAAGTTGGCCCAGGCCTCCCCTTATATAGGGGTGGGAAGTTAGGGTGGGATCAACTCTCCCATTGGCTGCCTCAGTTGTTTATCTCACTGTGGCCCCTCCCAGCTGATTGGCACAGCAGCTGCTGCTGCTAATTAACCTAAACCCAACCTAGGGCATACAAGAACCACCTAATAAGTGCTAGACCAGCTCTAGGCTCCTTTCCTCCTCCCAGTTACGTACCTGCAGAGAAGCTTCTGACCAAACAACCTGAAGATCCCAACAAACAGAAGGAGGACATAAGGAAGGAGCAAGGCTGAAGCCAGGTAAAGAAGCTGAGGCTCAAACCCAGCTGGATGGTTCCTTCTCAGTGACTCAGGG
Source organism: Ceyx melanurus (assembly GCA_024611195.1). Lineage (NCBI taxonomy): Eukaryota > Metazoa > Chordata > Aves > Coraciiformes > Alcedinidae > Ceyx > Ceyx melanurus. The sequence continues at coordinate 76,142 of JANHGL010017798.1, read as the reverse complement.
TTACTTTGGCACGTCCTTGAGAAAAGCCTCAAGAGGCACCAATGCCATGCTTCCATACTGACTTTTCCCTGTTAGCTATTTTTGTATTACTGAATGGACTGGCTCTAGTGGGCACAGTTATTTTTCCTCCACAACTAAAGTTTGAACAACCTGCCCTGGAGAGTAATTTGGAAAGCAGCCTCTATGTTTATTATCAGTGCAGGCAGGTTTTTATTTCTTTAACAATCTATCATGCTGCATTATATTAGTTGCTATTTCTCACTGTCTGCCCTCAGAAGGACTGGAAAACTTTCTTTTCTGTCCTGGAAGTGAAGAAAACACAGCAGTTTCAGCTCTCAGTGCCAGGGACTACAGCAGCCTCCCCAAGTCAACCTCTCACTGACCCACAGTGAGGCACCATAACTGTCCACATCCACTAGTTTGCACCAAGAGGTCTTTTTATTCCCTCAGTAGGTGGGTTAAATAACATAAAAATATTTTACATCAGCAAGCATCACTGGTCTCAGTCCTTTTTCTGTTTATACTTTTGAGTGATTCTCAAGCAGAAAGTTTCATTCTCATCAGTGGAAAAATCATTAAAACATGAACTGCAGTTAAATTTAGCCTTTCACTTTGATTCACTGCTGCATCTGTATGCATTTAAGCAAATACAGATACCTGCATTCCTTCCAAGTCTGATTTTTTCAATTTTTTTTGCCATGTTAAACAATGCTAAGTGCTAATCTTAACTCTAAGCTATAGTTTATTTTTCACTTGTGTCAAACTGTATTTGGACAACTGGAACTGAATGAAAATGCACAAATCAGCATTTCAAAATAGCTTTCTACCAATTACAAGTCCTTCATGTGTGCTAGGTAATAAAAATAGTGTTATTAAAACATACTTTGCATGTAAATCTGATTTTCTAGACAAAATAATTATATACAGCCAATAAAATTGAACTGATTGTTTCCAATAACCAGAGACAAAACTTTGAGATGTTAGAGCTTACAGATACTATCTTCTTGCACCTGATTTTTATTCAGAGGTTGCAGAAGAAAAACCACTTTCCTGGATTGTTTTGGGGTTGTGTTTTTAGCAAATTTAAATAAATTTGAGATTTCCTTCTGGATAAAACTGCTATAAAAAAAATAAATTGCTTCTCTACCTCCTGAAAACACCAGTTTTTAAAGGCAAGACAGCCCTTCAGCAAGACTCACTGCAGGTGTTAGCCAGGTTACATCTATCATTTCAGTGCTTTCATGCACAAAAAGCTCCAGAAGCAAATGTGTTTCTTCAGCATTTTCATTTAATATGTTATTTAATTAAATTAAGATCTTTAATAGAGATGGTCATAATTTCACACTTAATTTTCTAGTTAAAAAAAAATCATTACTTTAAAGTAATATTTTTATCTGCCCCATCTCCTGTAAAGATTCCTTGCCAGGCAGAACATAAATCAGGGCTCCCAGGATAAAGAAAATTAACCCCCCCAGCTAGACATGGTGAGTGTTCATCCACCACATCAGCTGGGGCAGCCACACCTAAGCCAAGAGATAAGCACATAAGTGCAAACGCTCCAGAAGGTTTAATAAATGAAAATTAAAGATTCAGTTGCTCACCCTGCAGAGTACAACACTGCCTTGATCTCTGCATACCTCATTTCTCCTGCATCCCACAGCATTGAGAAGATGAGGATGGATGCTGCAGACCAGGCAGCCCCTTACCAGCTTCAAGCCAGCTTGAATGACTTCTTGCACTTTAAAAGGTGGCAAAAAGGCTTGCACCTGTCCAAGGTGGAGGTCATGGAGGCTTTCTATGCATTGCAGCAGGACCACCCTGTGTTTGTTTCTTGCTGGATTCCAATTTCTGGAGCACATAGACCAGAGACCATAAGCAGGAGAAGATGACATGTGCCTGTATAGCTACAGATGCTCCCAGGGTGACAATCCTGTGGTTCAAAAGCTAAACAAAAATCATCATAGCACCTTTTGGTGATGACAAGGAACAAGAGCTTTGTTTGCTTCCAAAAAACCAACATTTGTTGGAGCATTATTGAAGCCTTGGACCTGAAAAAATGACAAATCTCTAATGCTTTCTGCAAAATGCCAGGTTTTTCTCCAGAGATCTCGAGCCAGCTGAACCACATACTAGAATCCAATTTTCCAGAGCAGTGGAAGCCAACAGACAGCCCATTCAGACAGCAAACCCTGTTCTGCACTTTTTTGTTATTACACCAGTCTGTTGTTACCTTTAAACAACACTATTAAATTCTGATTGTCTTTTTGCCAGATCACTGAGATCTACCAGAAAAATAATTTGCAGCCACATCAGGATATTTCAACTGCTAGGAAAAAGGTAACACAAAAGTTTCATCAAAGGCAAAGATCTTCCTTCAGGCCTTGTTGCAGAGGTCAGTGACTCTGTGTGTCTGTGCACAGTATTGGATATGTGAAGGGTGACTGCAGGAATCAATGCTGATATTGTCTCCAAAGTGAAAATTAAGCAGACAGGAGAGCAAATTTATTTAGACATGAGTAATTACTTCACTTATTAGCGTCCTTGTCTGTAACACCAACTAAAGCAAGGATGGCAGGAGCTCAGGAGGAGCCCACAAGCAGAACAGTCACAGAATGCACACCACAGGTCCTGAGCAGCCTAGCACTGCTTGAACTCCCAAAGGGCCCCTCTAACTTAAATTTATTGGTGATCCTGTCTGTGCACATTCCTCCTCATGTGTATAATCCTGTACCTGAGATATGAAGAGCAGCAATTTCTCCCAAAGGGCAAAGCAGGTTACGTTGGAAAAACCATGAAAAATGTAAGGTGCATAATGGAGGGGATGGAATTTGAGAGTCACAGCACCAGCAGGTAGGGGCAGGCAAAATACCCAGATGGGTGTAGCAGTCTCCCAGGCACTGCTCTTTCTTTTTCATGTGATTGTATTTACAGAAAACCCAGGTACCTACACGCACATGATTAATATCACCAACCTTGGGGACCAGTTTTGCCTAGAGACAAAAAAATAATTTATTATGTATTTAGTGTCTCTTCCCCTATAGCTTATTCAGCCCTTGTGCCCAACACTAGTGAGAAGAACCCTTTGGGCTTTATGACTGGATAGGGAGAGTTCCATCACCACCAGCACAGCTTGCACATTACACTCTTCTCACCAGAGCTCAGCAGTCCTGAACTCCCTCATGAAAAGCATGCTCCACTGAACCTAAGGGACAGTAGGGTCCTGTATCCCAGCAACCACACTCCAAACATCACCTCGCTGATGGCACATAGACAGTGTATCCATTCCCAGCAATGGTGTGGGGAGAATGAGAGATCACCCAAATCAGTTCACACAGGTAGAAGAGAAACAACAGAAAAACAACTCAAAACACATGGTACATCTTCAAAGTGTTGACCACAAGGCAGAGAGTCATTTGCTAGGAAATGCTTGATCCTAAAAAAAAAAATTAGCTCGATCCTAAAAAAAAAAAAGTAGGAAGAATCCGAGTGAGGAGGAAAAAAAACAAACAAACCACTCACCAACAAAAAACAAACAACCAAAAACACCAATAGAAATAATATATCCCATGAAGCAACTATAAGCACTGTTTGAAAATGAACAGATGAGCAACAAGAGGAAGAATTTATCTTAAAAGAATCTCTCATTTTAATCCATCAAACAGGGAACCTGCCTTCTGTCCCCAGCCTCAGAGACAACATTTCTGGGGCAGACAACACAGAAAACATCATTAAGCGGGTGTTTCCCATGGGCTGTTTTTTCATCTTGAGTATTTACCACCCCCTTTTGTGCAGATGACAGGTGACATATAGGGAGCCTCTGGAAAAATAACTGAAAACAAGGGAACCCCCAGTACTGTCAGAAGAACAGCAGTGTTTAGCTTTTTCGTTGAGGATTGCAGCAGAGGAAGAATAGCAGCAAACTAATAACATTTATACCAGCCTGATAAGAAGAGTTTCACTTTATACTTCCCACTCTTCTCTGCTCAGCCTCCATTTCACAGCTGCTGAAGCCTCACATGTTCCAGACAGGCTGTTTAACACTCACATCCCTTGCTCAGTTTGCAAGAGCATCAGCTGACAATACTGCAGTCCCTTTTCACAGCTGGAAGCCAGGAGCCAGCATGCCTGTTGCCGCCATCTAATTCTGCTGATGATACCCCTGGCAAAGCAGAGCAGCCCAGCACAGAGCTCCATGTATCTATCTGCATTCCCAAATCAAGTTGAGGGTGAGTGCTGGCTGAGGGGTACTCCCTGGTGAGTTTTCATAAGGGAGATTGCTCAAGGTCCCATCTCCAATACAGATGCCAGAGAAAAGGACATGAGAACATTGGGCTTTTTTTTTTTTCCTCCACCCCAAAGATTAAATAATGGATTGTGGAGCATTTTCTACCTTCTGAATTTGCCTATATCCACCACCTTTAGAGCAAAGACAGCAACCTCAAGTATCCCACATCAGCAGCAAGCCCATAGGTGAACAAGCTCTTGGCCTTTTCCACAGAGGAAAGGTTGCTCCATTCCATATAAACACCAAGCGATCTCACAGCATGACCCCATCTAGGTAGGACAAGTCTCATTCAGGTATTGAGTCTGCCTCATAACAAATGTTACCAAACCAAGATTTATGGGCTTTTCCAGGTTGTGAAAGATTCATCCTGGAGACATATGGTTAAGAGCTGTTGTCCTCACAGTTATGGCTGAGGCTGGTTTCTGGAGAAACTAATTGAAGGAAATACTGAATTTTCTGAAGCTTGCAGAGTAAGTTATTACTGAACAGGATAGTGAGATATCCCTTGCATCTGACTGTCAAATAAAGGCTTTGGTTGCCATTTCTAAAGAGAGACCTTCCATGAACTGTACACCTGAACCACTGCTATATTTTGATAAAATGACTACAGCAGCCCCCAGACATCTAAACCCAAGGTTTCTGTACATGGAGTAAATTCAACAACCCTCCCCAGAGCTCTAACTCCCAGACCTATCTCCCCAATTCCGACATAACATGTGATGATGTGCACAAGCAGCATTTCACTCCTTTGGCAGAAACAGAGAGGCGACATTTGCCTCCTCCACGTGGGCCACATATGAGTAACCTACAGACATGCCCCAGAGAGCTTCAGCAACAGTTTGGTCTGCTCCTGGCCCTATTCACACAGCGATGGGGAGCACAGTGTTAAGGCAGCTTTCCTGCAGCATGGAGTAAGGAACAGACCTGAAGCCTCTGCAGCACATAAAGGAAAAAAATTCAATTGCTTCAGCTTGAGATCTAAAGCAAAAGGGTAATGTTGCCATGCCTTGCTGCCAGCCTGGGGCTAAAAGCCCTTGGTTTGATGCTGAAGCTTCGTCTGCATGAGGGTCCTGAGCTCAAACTGAGCTCTGGCTTCATAACACCCTGTGATTGGGGCAACCCAGGCATATTTTGTCCCCATTCCCTCCTGCTTCCCACATCAGCCACAAGTCAACTCTCCCTCATGGCTGAACACTAGCAAAAGGCGTCAGTGAGGTGGAATTTTTGTTGTTTTGTGGATTATTTTAAGCCACAGAAAAACAAGTGAGTGGCTGCGAGTAGGTTCTGCAGAAAATCTGAACTCAATGACACCAACATATAGCTCATATGCAGCAATATGCTGAGTGACAGCAGCCCTCTCACAGGTCCTGACATCTCAATCACCAGCTACTCCACACCAGTGGCATTCAGGCTTTTCTCAGCAGGCCCAGGAGCTGGCATTTAGATGCCAAAGGAAATTTACTGTGAGAAATCTGCAAGAAACTCAGGACTTGAAAACCACTCCAGGGTTGCAACAGACCCAGAAATAGCATCCATACAAGATACGGAGCCAGAATACCAAGTCTCTGAGCACCCCACTCAATGAAGCTTTCATCAGGCTACAGGGCATTATACAAGACAAATATTACCCTTATTTGCTGTATAAACAGATTGCAGTTGTGTTCATTACACAGGCTCTATTCAGCTGTGGCACAAGAAAAGCAAATGACAGAGTAATTTAAGCCACAGTTACCTGCACGGTGCCTTGCAGGGACTCTTGCACTGATCAGGGGCTCACAGGGGCATTTCCCAGGAAAGGAGCCAAAGCTCCCTCACAGCCTGTGGTGCTGACCGCTTCTGTGGACCTCACAGGGCTTTTCCTCCTTGCCATTTTTTTTTTGGAGCTGTGAACAGAAGTCACATGAACAATCATCTCCCACATTAGCAAACATGCCACAGAGACATTATTAAAGGGAAATCACTTTAAATTAGAAAAATTCTTTAATATGAGGGTGACAGATCACTGGAACAGGTTGCCCAGAGAGGTGGTGGAGGCCCCATCCCTGGAGACATTCAAGGCTAGGCTTGATGAGGGAGGCTCTGAGCAGCCCAACCTAGTTAAGGATGTTCCTGCTTATTGCAGGGGGTTGGACTAGGTGACCTTTGGAGGTCCCTTCCAACTCAATACATTCTATGATTCTAAGATGGCCTGAGATATGGATGAGTCTCTGCCCTAATGGCACAAAAGCTTATAAACTGCTTTTGAGTTATCTGTGGCAATGACTTGGTCCTCAGCAGCTTTGAACAGCAAGACAAAGTTGGGCAGCCTGCAGCATTTCTGGCCTTTGCTGTTTTCCATCCCAGGACTCATTAGGGTTGGGAAATATTTTGAGCAATAACAATGGAGATAGAAGCTGGACACCAAAGATGTTCCTAAGGTGAAAGCTTCATTATCCTTGCAGGAGGCGATCTTCCCATCCTCAAGGCCCATAGGGCAGCACCAGCTCTCACCAGCTAACCAGTAACACCCTCAGCTGTCTAAACAGCTCCAGTTCAGCAGTATTTGAAAACAGAACAGAGGAAAAAAAAAATCCATAACTTTTCTCTGTATTTTATGCTTGCTCTGTCCTGCAGCTATTTTTAATTATAATTCACTCAAAAAATAATTTCAGAGCCATTTATCTGCTGCATGCTGCCATGATTAGCCTGCTTGTGTTTTGTTGTAGAGCAGCAGCAGCAGCTGGCCCTGGAGCAGATCAACACTGCTCTGCCTGGCTCTGTCTGTGGGGCCAGACACCCACCACCCTCATGCTGGTCAGGCTCCTTTTAAATACAATTATTCAAAGGAAGCTATGGCTTTTCAACAGTTCTCACTGTGGCACAGAGGCGGTAAGAGGATCTGGCACCACAGGCAAAGGGTGCACATTATTCCTTGTTATTTCATTTGAAGTTCAAGGATATGCATATTTGTCAGAAGCCTTTTCCCCCTGCCAGCTCTTTTATCACCAGCCTGTAACCCCTCTTGCCGAGGCAAAGCCAATCAGAGCAGGGAAGCCACCCACGAGGCCAGTGGTCTCAGAGTCTTATGGCTTGTTCAAAGCCATGCTGGCAGATGGCATCTCCCCACGATCCAAGGATAACCCCATGCTTCCCCATCACCACCCCCTTACCTCCACATCCCCATGAAGCAGGGAAAGAATATCTCCCAGTTTACCAGCAGGGCACTCCAGTAAGTAATGGAGCTGCTCATGTAGGGATGGGGTGGCTGAGGCACCAGTTGCCCCCGGCCCCCCACCCCAGCTCAATATTTTCTGGCTGAGAATGAAGAAGGAGGTCACATGAAAATGGAGAGGTATCGGGATTTTCAGATTCAGAAGCACTCTACTCTTTTGGACTTCAGCTCCTCAGCTCTGAAAGAACAAGAACACTGCAGTGCTCCATAATTATTTTTTTATCTTAATTTTCCAGATTAATATAGAATCAGGGAGATTTCCTTTCAAATGCTAATTTTCTTTTCCTTTTTTTTTTTTTTTCTGGAAGTACAATCCTCTGAGCTGTCTGCCTTTGACTGTTTGAAGGCTTTGTTTTAAAATTAAACTTCCCTTCATATAGATTTTAATAGCTACCATATTTCCATAGCTTAGGTGAGCCAAGAACAAAGATAAAGATGACCCCTAAAGACATGAAGCAAACTGAGCTGGGTTTTACTTTGTGCACCCAAAGAGGCAAGAAATAGCCTGGAACTAAGCTAGGGGAAATGGAAGGCAGGACAGTGTGTCTGGTAGTGCTAAAAAATGCAAAAGCACCAGGGAGGGCACCTCCTACATAACTCATCTGCCTTCAAGCATCAGCTCAGTAAGAAGAGCTGCACATAGCAGCAGTGAAATCAGCATGATGCAGCAGCCAAAAAGAAGGGGGGAAAAAAAAAAAAAAAAGGCAGTTCAGGGCAAAATTAAAGGATTTGAGGGGTCTTGGGCATCCCAACTTATTTTTCTATTTTACCCAATAACAAAGGACCAGTTTGGAAGGGTGACCAAAGTACTATCTACACAGCAGCACCTTGAGAAAAATTCCCACATCCAACAACATTCTTAGGTGTAAATTTTCCTTCGGGCTGCTTAATCCTTTTCAGAGGCAACTCTTGGTACTGTGATACCATCTGTTTTACACACAGGAAGACAGTGGAAAACTGAAATTGCACAGACTGCTATAGATGGAGGGTGGCCCACAGTGCAAGCTGAGTTGTGACTGTGTGGAGCTGGGCTCAGCTAGTTGGTTTGCTACAGATTGTCTTGCAACCTTCATCAAATTATTTCCTTTTTCTTTGAGCCCATACGCTGCCTGTAAAGTGGAGATAATTGCACTTTCCTACCTACTGTGGATTTTGTGAGCATGAAGACACAAAACCAGCAAGGAGAGCACTTATTCAAGTATTCAGATGATCTTATAGCTACAGACCCTACTAAATAGCTTCAAAAACCCAAGTTGTGCTGAAACCTCTCATCAACAAGAGTAAGTTCAGCAATTACCAAGCCCAGGTCCAAGAAAAACATAGGAGATGCTGTTCCCTGCAGTTGAAAAACACTGACAGTTGTCAGCAAGCTACTGAAAGAACCTCACAGTGATCATAGACTCATTTTAACATTACTTATGCAGACACAGCAACGGCTCAAAGAACAAACTGTACCAAAGCCAGTAAGCCAATACTTCTCCCCTTAGTAAGTGCACTTCCCTGTAAGATTAGTTACACTCAGAAAGCCTCATCTCTTTGCTTGGTCTTTGTACATTTGCTCCAGATACATTTTACTGCAAAGTAAAGTGCAGCAAGTCCCTTTTTGCTGGGTTTGCAGTCAACGGACAGCCATAAAAAAAAAAAAATCAAGCACCTATTTTATCTTTTTAATACTGCCCAGTGATTACAAGGACCTGGGTGGTGCTGCAAGGAAATCCCACACTACATCTTTCCATTACTCGAGGGGATGACAGGTCAGAGCCTTTTCCCTCCAAGGCCCCTCTGCAAGCCTGATACTGAGCAGGCTGCAGCATCAATCTGTCCTATCAGTAGGTTCGATAAATGGGTGGCCTCTGTCACTGTTTGCACTGGAGAAAGCATCAGAGCAGTGTTTTGGGGTTCATGTACCACTGTGCACCCTCCCCTGCTGCCAGATAGAAGAAGGGGAAGGCATTTATCAACTGATCATGTCCCACAAGTAAAAGCAAATGTGGATCCCAGTGCTGCCAACCTGGCATCCTATTGCCTGGAATGAGACAGAAAAAAAACCTTTTTAAAAAGAGGTGAAAGTTCTCTGATGTTGTTGGTTGAGAAGTCATAGTACAGAAACCTTCATTATGAGTACAGAGCCACCACAAGCCAATTTGTTTCCTTTTACCTACCTCCCAGCAAAGCTTTATGGGGAAGAGCTCATTTCTGTAAAGAAGTGAGCGCATTTCGGCAGCACTTTCCCCATTACATTAAATAATGGCCACACATGTGCACACCCCCTTCTTGGGCAGCTCTTCATGGACCCCAAAGCCAGCACTACAGTGAGTTCAGAGATCAAGGATCACTCCTAATGGAGACAGCATAACAGAATTCATTTATTATTCTCCTTGGCTTCAAAACAATAATATTGTCAACTAAATAAAAGGCAAGCATTCATTTGTATGTAAAACAGTTGGTTCTATCAGGCCTATTTGTGTCGGCTCTGCCTTCCAGCTACAAAGATTCATGACTGAACACCCAAGGGACCTTTATATATCAATCCAAATTCATGCATTTTTTTCATTAACCTGTGTACTGGCATCTTGTACAACATGGCATGAAACACTAAGATAGATTGTTTTTATTGCTATTCAGGCAAAGGAAGAAAAAGTTTCTGACAATAACAGCAATAATAAAACTCTGAGCTGGTTTGCCATAAACATGGCTCTGTATTTGTACATACATATATGTGTATGTAAATGTACGCACAAAGACATGTTATGGACACATATGTCTATGCACACACAGAGGTAGCTTCTTGTCCTCCCTCTGCCTGTTCTTTTCCATCTCCCATTTCAATTCTCCCCCAGCCTTACCACCTTCTTGCAATGCCAGACTTGTTCTTCTCTCAGTATCTCCCTGGTGACAGGGCAGAAACAACTGCAATAAATTACTCAGTGGGCTTTTTCCATTAAATATATTTTTTTAAATGAAACTTTGAAAGACAGAAGTGTATTTGTATAGAGAAAGAACAAATGACTTTATAACCCCAGGAAAATTACTGCTGGATGAAAAAGGTGGAAATCTGGAGGATATGGAACAAAACCCAGCTGCTAAGACTTAACAGTGACAAAAAGTTTCTCAGCTCAACAACTTGGGGTTTTTTTCTAAACTGTATCAGTTGAGCTGAGTATAATACTGGCCTCGTTTATGGTTTTAGCCTAGCAAAGCTGTGTGACCGCAGAGGGTTCATATCTGAAGTCCTTGGCAATTGGCCATGCCTTGAGGAGAACTGGCCCCAACCCCATTTTGTATTTGGGATCCCCAGGCACCACTTGGCCAGAGCAGCACTAGTGCCTCCTGAGGTAGAAGAGGAGGAAGTAAGAAAACAGAGGAATCTAGCTCTGGGTGCTGGGGGGACAGCAGCAGGGCATGTTCTCAGGGTATGTTTGCCCTCCCCAAAACAAGAAAACCCATCAACATCAGCCCAGGATGCCCACTGTGCACTAAGGCTAACAGTCCCACCAAGGCACCCTCGATTCACTGCAATTCCACCTCTAACAAAATGCCACTCTTGTGGCAAAATGCTAATTTATACAGGTTGCCTGGGGAAGTTATGGATGGCCGACGCCGGAAGCATTCAAGGTCAGGCTGGAGTGAGCTTTGAGCAACCTGGTCTAGTGGAAGGTGTCCCTGAACATAACAGTGGGGAGGAACAAGATAATCTTCAAGGCCCTTCCAACCCAAACCATTCTGTGAGGTGTCAGCAGAGCAGCAAGGATTGCTGCAGCAGCAAATGCCTCTCCAAGCCCTGTGACTTCCCCGCTTCATCCTGAACTCACCTGGGACGAGCAGCCACTGCTACCCAAGCGATCCCCACCTCCTTCTGCCACCCCACACATGTACCCCTGAGACTGAGAAACTTCAGAGACATTTCCGCCGGCTGTGCAGGATTATTTTGTGATGGAAAAGTCAGATCCTACCGTCTATTACATTTGCATTAAATTTCAACTTTTCTACTTTAAAAACAAACCAAACAAGACTCTCCCCAAGAGAATCTTCTGTCTTTTCCACTAGGATCTGTTAAGTGTTTGCTCTTTGAGGTTTGGGGGAGTGTGGGGAGGCAGGCAGGAGGTTGAGGTGTTTTTGGAACAGTGGAGCAGGCAAGTCACAAGAGCATTTGTGTCCTACCCATCCTCAGACCCAGATTTTCATCTGCCACATATGCACTCAGGGTACTATTGCTGGAACAGCACTGGCCAATTACTGCCCTCCAAACTAGTCCTACTTCCGTGACAGCAGCAGCCAGGAGGTATTACACCTCACTGTGCCTTGTCATTTAGGTGACAGGTTTCTTCCCTACCCTCTGCCTCCCATCTCTTCTAAGACATAATTGAGCCCCTTAAGTAAGCAGTAAAACAAATATAGGATCTGGGTGGAAAAGGCCAAGCATAAATCTTTGGGGTTTTATATTAGAGCTTATTCCCTCGCATCCTTGTAATTTTTATGTTTCATAACACACGCTGAGGCAGAGTCATCAATCTTGGGTGAAAAGCCCAGCCTTTCCAGGAGTAGCTATGTCTGCATAGTACTTGCTCTCATGTCTGAAAATTTCAGAGTATCCTGATTTATTTACTTTTCTTCCACAAGTGGTTCCTTGGGGTGCAATTTTCAGCTAGGCTTCATCCCACTCCTGCTACCCAGGCACAAGGTAGCACCACAGCATCTATCCACAGCCTGGTGCCTGCAGGGGAATGAAGACGAGAATCAGCACCTGGATTTGAGAGTATGACAGTCATACAATTAGGATAGGCTACTCAGTCATTCAGAAAAAGGCTCTCCCAACCCCATGGAGTCCCCTAGGATGCTGGCTCCTGCACAGCAACCTGCCATCTGCATCTTTGAGAAGCCTTCCCACTACCCACAACTGCCATCAGTTGTTCACAAGTGCTCAATATGCTGGGTATTTTCACAGATCCAAACAGCTGTCACAGAGCCAGTCCAAGGTTAAAGAGGAGCGTCAAGGAACCTCATCTTTATGCTGCTGTCAGCCAACTCTCCTCTTTCTAAGGAGAATGTTGTGATCAAGACCTTATCCAATAAAACACCTCAGGAATGATCAGCAGGATGTGGTGCTGCCTTCTGAGAGATACTTGTGGATCTTGAGCTAACAAGACTATTGCTCAGAAGGTCTGATAACCCGTTTAAACCGTGAAAATTAAGTACTTCATCTTTCCTTGACAGACTTCCATGCTCTACAGGCTGTCATAACACTATTCCCCACCCAACATGAAATACAATATTTTGTACACTAACTCTTGGGGACTAAATTGGTCCTCCAAGGGAAACTTCATCCTGAGATTTAAATATTCATAACATAGCACCTATGCCCATACCACCCTGGTCTAGGCTGGTGATGTGGCTGACTCAAAGATGCCCTACTCTGGAAACAAACCATCCCTGGAGGGAGCTTTGTTGTCCATCTCAGGATGGCTTCTGACTTGATGGATCCTTCTTTTATCAATGGAGATCCCCATTGAGAAGACAGGGCTACAGCTTGGGAGACTTTGCTTTTGTCCCTGTCTTGCTGGTCCCAAGATCACTGGCAAAACAAACAAACAAACAAACAAAACAAACAAAAAAACCCCAAACAAACAAAAAACAAACTAACAAAAAAAACCAACCACACAAACAAAAAAAACACAAAACCCCAACAAAACCACATCTATTTCCTGAACTTTATCCAGTCACTTAGGTGACAAGCTATAAAGATCCAAAGACCTCCCTCTACCTGTACATAGCCTGAAAGGGACCCAACTCATTTGCCATACCAGGGCAGGCTTTTGCTGAGGTTTGCTGGCACACTCATTCCCTGGTAGGCTACATTCAACAAAGCACTAAGCATGGGGAGCATTCACTCCCATGAGATTTAATAAGTTGGGAACACAGCACCTAGAGAATCATTTATCACAAAGTACTCATCACACTTATGATGCCAAGGGTAGCACAACTACCTATTCTTTAAGGGACACAAGTCCTGCCACCCTGAAGACACTCACTGGTGGTGATGGGAAGGAGCCAGCGCACAAGAAAATATCCACATCCAACAAAACATCAGGTTAGCATTTTACAAGTCACATTTGCAGCCTTCTCAGCTGCTCGTCATGTACAACACACCTCTGAGACTTGATAATAAATGTGCTGCACTGTTCTCTGGCACAGCTTTCAGGTACACTGAAAACAGTGATTTTCATGACTAAAAGGATGGAAGAGTTGCAGAACATGATGTCAGCTTGCTAAGTGCCTCATCTCTGAGTTACACACACAATTATTCTCTCTACAAAAATCACAGGCGATGAATTACTGTCTTTTTACCTTACCTGCTTTTCTGTTTTGTACTTTTAAAATATTGTATGTATTAATGACACAGAATTTACAGCAAACACACTGATTTTCCATTAATCTTGCTTTAGTTGAGTCTAAAAATAAAGTCAAGCCACCCTTTTCTGCTGCAAGTTAAGAACATGTAACCAATAGCAGCATTCATAGACATTTATAGATGAGTTGCTGTCCACCAATGGCTAACAAGCAAGAGAAGCTTTGGATAAGGTGTGTATAGAATCACTGAATCATAGAACAGGTGGAAAACACCTTTAAGATCAAGTCCATGAATCTCAAAATTACCTCAAAAATGAGCAGAGGCACCTAATAAAGTGCCCTTTGCACCAGTGCAGTCTCTAGAAGTGAGAGGGAAACCTGTGGTTTTGGTAAGAATTTCTGGAAATGTTCCAACAAAGTAGGGAACATTTTAGAAGGAAATAAAAATTAACTTCTCCCTGCCCACCACACAAGGAGCTAGGTCCTTATGAAAATAAGCTCTGTTCCCAGTAGCTACTTGGCCCTTTCCTGAGCTGCTCCAGTTTTCCAAAATTCTCTTGAATTTTGTACAACAGAAAAAGTGCAAACTCCCCCAATTTTCAACCTACATTCGTTTATCAAATTGCAACTAAAAATAGAGCAAACTATGCAGAAATGGTTTAAACTGTTTTTTGCACTTCTCTCCTTTTACCATCTACTCTAAGGCTGCTCCAGCACTTTTGAAAGCTATGGGTAAAACAGACAAAGCATGTGGTGGGTGGAAGAGAATGCTGCCATCACACCACTAAGGCCACAGGTGGCCCAGACCACAGCTGCTGCTCCTGCCTAAAGCTTTAGCCGCAGCAATAGCTAAATGAACCTGACTTGTGCTCATATCCCAAATACATTGAGGTGAATGTCTGGAGATTGGAACTGCTCAGGTTTAGTTTAGAAGGTGGTCCTGTTTCTCTCCAGGTTCAGCTTGGTCAAAGCTAGTCCTCCACCCTTGCCTACAGCAGGGGTAGGAGAAAAGCCTGGTGTCACCTTGGTGCTCATTCATGGTTACCTTGAGGAAGTAGCATTTCTGTTCTTGTCTCTTTTGGTGGCATGGGGCTACCACAGCTATCAGTGAGTGATGGGAGATGGGAATCTCTCAAGTCACAGGGCAAAGCAGCCCTGGACATCTCTTGAGCTCTTCATGATCACAAAATGTCTTTGGTTGGCACAGATCTTCAAGATCATCTAGTCTAGCCTCTGACCCAACACTGCAGGCTCGTCACTGAATCATGTCCCCGAACACCAGGTCCACACACCATTTAAATGCCTCCGGGGACAGCAACTCCACCACTGCCCTGGGCAGATCATTTTAATGGTTGATAACCCTTTTGATGATGCAACACCTTTTCCAGTGTAGAAATGAATGTAACACAAGCTTTTCCCACACTTAGTGAACTTATGAATTAAGTCCTTTAGAATATTTAGATGAAGGAGGAACTTCACATGGCACCTGCCCAGCTTTTGGAGGCCAACCCATAGCACATTTACTGCCTTTAAAAAAATACTCAGCTTTCCAACGATTTTCTGACAGCTGCAACCTGCTTTATTGCCACACAGAAAATTCACACTCTAGGAAAAGCAGAAACAGAAGGATTGTCACCTGACCTTGCTCAGGCAGCAAAACCAATGAGGCTACAAAGGCTGGAGAGAAGCTATCAAAAAAAGTAACTTGAAAACAAGTACTCTGGAAAGAATTAGAAAGTTGCAGTTCTGAGCAAATAAGCTGCTAAACTGAAACAGAGGAGTTGTGGCTAATCCATTACTGGTTTCTCAGCTCCTCTCTCCCCTTACTTTTGCAGTTGGTGTTGCAGTTGATGGCAGAGCCCAAGAGGAAGATCTCGGCTGCACCAGAGCCTGGAGGAGCAGCAAAGCCTGGAACAATCTTACACTTGTGCTGCAGCAAAGCACTCTGAGTTCCTGTTATCTGAGCTCTGCAGCTGGAACTTTTAACCTTGTCCTTTGGTGTCAGTCACCTGGCCACTATTCCCCACTCTGCTTTTTTCCTCCAGAGCTCTGGGCTGTTCCAGAGGAGCAGAAGGAATCTGCCAACCCCAAAGGGCTTTGCCCTACCAGCACAGCTGTTTCAGCCAGTCTGAAGGCTGGCTGCAGGCACTGTCAGCACCTTGATTCAACCATATAAGCCACAGCAGGTTTTGCCCAAAAATCAACTCGGCATCCCAGTTAAGAACACCAGCATCTCACCTAAAGGTCTAAATGTGCATTATGGAGTGGTATGGGCCTTGTTGCACACTCGGCCCCACTGAGTTTAATCCTAAGCACCCACTGCCCAGCCCATCAAATTTTTGTTTGCCTTCTTCTCTCCAAGCCCACAGTGTCTCCAGCTTGGCAAGAGCAGCCTCCTAGGCTCTCACAGGTGCCCAGCCAGTGCAGAAAGCAGCCCCAGCAGCAGCCAGGCTTGGTAACTGACCATAATGCCAGCATGGGAAAGGGAGAAATAAAGTGGATTAGAGAGTCAGCTTTAAGCTGAAAAAGCAGCAGTTGGCACCATTCAAAGCAACACACATCTAAGATTGGACACTGGAGGGATAACCACACCTCTGACCAGGAGAGAGGGACTCACAGACGTGCTGTAGCCCAAATGCCTGCCCAGGGTCCATGGCCAGCCCCTGCCTTTCACTCATTCAGACTGGCCAAGACATGTCCAAGCAGCCTGGCTGAAGCTTCCTCCCCTACACCACAGCATATTTCCATGTCAGGACCAGTGCTCCCAGAATCACTGGGAAAGAAAATGCCTCCCCTCAGCCCAAGCCTCCCATGCTTGTCTTGGGGTACAGCTGGTTGCAGAAAGTATCCCCATCACATGAAAAAACAGCAGGTTCAATATAACACTGTCAAGTGAAATAGGAAGAGCTGAGGGGCTGAGCATCTTGTCAGCACAGTCACCCACATATTATTATAATATTTATTTAAAGAAACCAACCCTTTCAGTTAGCAGCAGGCAGCATCTCATTAAATGTCTTGGGTTCCTGGGTGCACCAAGCTGCTGCTGCAGTGTTAGCTTCTGGTCACCTCATTACAGTCTCTGTCAGCTGCCTCCATCTCTTCCCTCCCCTCAGTTCATCTTAATTTTCACTCTCTGTGCTGCCTCAGCTCTTTCCCCTGTTGTACCCATCCCTCCACAGCTCCAGCAGTAGCTGTGCCACAGAATGGATCACAGGCAGCCTCTGGTGCTTTACAACTCTGCCAGCAGCTGGAAGTGGAAAGTGGGATCTTGTTCTGAGCTCTTAACAGCTGCTCCTAAATCCTGCAGCCACCTGACACAGCCAGCCCCTCAGCCTCCAGAGGCTGGGAGCAGCAGGAAGTAAATATGGGGGGAAAAGTTGAGTAAATGCATTTCTTTACTCTAGGGAACTTAAGCACAAACACAGGCTGAGTATCAAGGGTTGAGAGCAGTCCTGCAAAGAAAGACCTGGTGGTGCTGGCTGGTGAGAAGCTGGAGCTGAGCTGGCCCTGTGTGCCGAGGATAAGACAATTTAAGGGAGAAACTGCCCTGCATTTTGACATTAACTCTTCCACTACTAAAAAGCATTAAAAAAAAAAATATATATATAATAAAACAAAAGTTGGCTTACCTGTCAAGAAGCAGCAAAAGGAGGCTGCTGTGCAAAGGAAGATGAGCCAGGACATGAGGGAAACAGCAACCTCACCAACAAGGGATTCAGGAACAGAGAGTGAGTTCTGGGGTAACAACTGTCACCAGGCAGGTCCATAGCAATGCAGAAGGTCCAAGGGCACCATTAAAGCCAAGGAGCAAGGAAAATACAGAATCCACACAGCTCAGCAAAGGGAAAAGAGCCAAAAGCCTAAGCTTAAATGAAGCCTTTGGCTAAAAGTAGAGGTCAGTGGGTACATGAGACCAGGTCCCAGGTGAGGCCACTCAGGGTGATCTGAGCCTGGAGATGCACTCAGACCTCCAGGAGAGCTTTCCTTTATGGTCTTAGGGGGTTGGTCCTAACCCACTGGCACCAATACTGACCTATCACTATTGTCCTCCCAGAGCAGCACAGGCACCCACCATTCAGAGAGTAACCCTACCTGTCCTATCTTTGACCCTCTCCATATAATGCATTAGAGATGATGTTACAGAGGTTCTCCACAGCTATATAGGCAAGATGGGGTTTTACACCTGTATCTTCTCCCAAGAGCCAGGTTACCACAGCCATCACTCTACGAACCTCCAAGAGACCATTAAACTCCTCTTATACTTTGAGAGGTTATGTCCTTGATCACTATGGTTAATTACAGCCTAATTGCCTAATTACTCCCCCAAAATCTAGATTTGGGAGCTGAGCAATTATCAGTATGTTCCCTGCATAAACTGTCCCCAGAGTTGTGCCCAGCTGCCACATCTCCCAACCACTGCTATCACCCTGGAGTTTTCCAGGGTTTTCCAGCCAGGATCTATGGCCCAGTGCTGCTCTCAAATGCAACATCCCACTAACAAAGGGGATGGTTCCCAGACACATTTTTAGTCCATTTGTTGCCCTTACTCATTGCTGCAGCAATTGCTCTTCCTGCCCACACACAGACAGATGTGAAGCCACCACACCTCCCAAATTCAGAGGTCCTCTTGCACTCTAGACAGGAGAAAGCATAGCCCTATGAGTGGTGTGGGGGAGACAAGGGGACCAGCAGAGCATCTGCGGGGTTGCCTCAGCCCCCAGCAGTTTTTTAAGTGCCCCACCAGCACAACTGGACCAGCATGGGGGGAGCAGAGAGAGGACCCCTGTCCCCTCCTTCACCACACCCTGCTCTGCAGCGCTCTGCCAGCAGCATCCCATCACTGAAAACTCTCTCCTCCAGACCTCTCATCTCCAGCCAGTTTGTACTCATGCTGCTCATGCTCTCTTGGGCCAAACTTCCCTCCTTTTCCTTTCTTCTCTCCTTTGCTTTCTGGACCCAGTAAAACTCATCCAGAATAAGATGTTGATGGTTTTCGAGGCTGCACATTTGATGTAAAACCAGTCCAGCCTCTCCCTCCTCCTCTAACAGAAAACAAATAAATAAAAGGAGAGAAAACCCTCCAAGCACATAACAAAAGAGCTTTAATGGGATCAGCAGGTTTCAGGTAGACCCAGAGAAACCACCTCAATTTCTCTGGGTCAGGAAATGGGTTGTGAGGGGGGACTGGGACAGAGCTTACATCAACTCTTCTCAAAGTGATCCTGCAGCTCTTAATGACATTATGAGAACACAAGGCTTTGTGTTTAGAGAATTGTTTCTTTTAAAACCCCTTGGGCACTTTTAAGGGCTCTAATTCATTAACCTTTCCTTGGCTGAGACCAGCAAATGGATCTCCAGAAATACAAAAAGCAATTAGAGAAATTCATAGGGAAAAATGTCCATCAACATTATTAAACATAACCCCTGAAGAAAGTGCGTGAGCTGCAGGCGAGGAGAGGAGCCAAGGGCTGGGAAAGCACAGAGCAGCCAAGGGCTGAGGGAGAGCAGCTGCTGTTTCCCCCAGATTCAACCTATTCCCTTAGCTGCTTTTGGAGGTGAGGGCACTGGGGTAGATGGACCTTTGCTCTGACAGGTAACCACCACCCACAAATTAATCTCTTCCTGATGGAAAATCCCAGCAATGGCTGACCTTTCAGTGTTCTCACTCTGTAAAGAAAATACTAACATTTTCATATGAACACAAGACAGCTTCCACTGAGAGGGACACCTGCCAGAGGTCACTTTTGGGGTGGCTGGTCCAACTGCTGCAAAGCACAGCCTGCACATGGGCATCACATGTGGGCAGGGCAACCTCCTGGGCTGAGACATCTGCAGGCTGGGCCTCTGTCTTCCCCAATACTGGAGAAATTCATATCCATCAGGACACAACACCACATAGATGGTATGAGCTTGAAACTCCAGGATGAAGCAGCTAAGGGTGACAGCACTTATCCTGCCTGAATGAGCTCTCCAATGCACAGCTCTTCTCCAAGGAGACCCTTTAAAAAGAAATTCATTCATGGAAATGGGAACAAATGAGCAATGGTGAACAGGAACATGAGCCCTCAGCCATGCTGACCCAGCAGATGAGACAGCACCAGGTTTGTATGAAATCTCTCTCTTTCTAGGAAAAAATAAAGCACCTGCAAATGCACAGCCTGCTCTGCTGAAGTAACTTAATCATGGTGGACCTGGGACACACAAAGAGGGTGGAAGTGAAAATTAGGGGTATTTCTAAGGTCCTTTATGAGCCTTTTCTGAAGCTAGTCTACATGTGATGGTCTCCTTGGAGACCAAGTTATTATTAAACCAGAATGTGGCCTCCTTCTTTCAGGATGCCCACGCTGGTTTCAGCTGGTTTCGTAATGCTGAACAAACTCAGGCTCTGATATCATTACACGTTTGGGAGGGAAAAAGTTCCCTATGTGCAGGAACCCACTGGCTCCCAGACAGGGACAAAATGCAAGACCAAGGAAAAGGAAACACATACTGGAAGGAGAAGCAGCTATCAGAAGTCTTTAACAAATAAAATAACTTACGGTTGCAGTGGGCTGTGTTTTCCAGATTTAATGTGCCACGTACCCGGGCACTGTGCTGTGAACAGTCTCCTTGGGCAGTCACAAAAATGGGAGCCATGAAAGCTCTGCACCCCAACGAGGTGCTCTGTCCTAAATGCCCAGTTCTGCTGCAGCACAAGGAGGAGGGATATGTTCACCTTCTCCTCCTGGCTGCCACCTATGCTTGGGCAGGGGCAGCAGGGACCAGGAGGAGGAGGACAAGGGCTGAGCACAGTATAAACCCAAGTATTTAGAGGGTACTAGAAAGGCATTTTCCAAAAATGCTCATTACATTATTTAGAAGATGCAGAAGAAATTAAATCAAACAGCTCAAATTAAAACATTATTTGAGGTTGATACAATTTTTTTTACAGTTGTATGAAAAAGGCACTCTGGGAAGGGGTACGCGGCAGTGTCAGCCTCTGCTGCCCCTTCCCCTCATCAGGACCTGTGCCCCCAGCAGCAGCACACTCTCACCCTGGCCAGGGTCACAGGCAGGGGACAGGGACAGGGTCACATTGCTGCTGCCAGTTTCAAGTTGCTCCAGCTTCACTCAGAGCTCACAAAGGGCTTCACGCTGTGGCTCAGCTCTGCTACATATTCACTGCTGGTTTTCCCTGTTCCTTCCCCACTCCGCATGTTACATCTCATCTCATATCATTCTGTCCCCTACTTCTTAAAGACTTATGAGTTTCATTTCTTTCAGATGCCCTCTTTCTATCACTTCAAAATGTCTTATTAGGCATTTGGCATCATGTGTCTCTCAGTGCTGCTCCAGAGCCAACCTCCTCAACATTCTCAGCAGCTGCCCTCTCTCTAGATACCTTTTTCCAAGTGGAAGCACAGGTATGTACTTCCACCAGTGTGGGCTGGTGCTCTGCCTGTTGTGGTTTTCTTTCCTTATCACAGTTTGTGAAACATCTGCTGTTTATAAATTATTTCTTTTGAATGTCATAATCTTTTCAGTTGTGTGAACCAACAAGCACCTCTGAGCAGCAGAATGGTGCTCCTAGCATCTGCAATTGGCTTCTATGTTAAGCTCTGCACTTGGGTGAAATGTGCAGATCCCTCTCCCCAAGCACACATGTATGCACACCCACACCCCTTCTCTGTGCCATGGGAAACTCTACAGAGTCACTTCCAACCCACTAGAAGCCCCAGAGCCAACACCACATGCACAGCCTGCATCAATCCTGACACCCAAATATGGCATAAACACACACAGATAGCTAATGCACAAACACACATACTTTGGGAAACCACCAAAACATGGCTATGACCTTATCCAACAGACTTCTCCCAGAAGAATGACCCACAAAGCAGATCCCCAAAAGCCTCTGACACAATCACCCAGCCAAGAAACACACCCACCCGTGCTCAGCTCACGTTCCTTTGTGCAAGGCTGGAATGCCCATGGACTGTACCCTGCCCACAGCAGGGGTGTTGGAACTAAATGACCTTTAAGATCCTTTCCAACCCAAACCATTCTATGCTTCTATGTAGGGGAGCCATGAAATCCTGCTATGAAAAATATGCTGAAATCCTGCCTATGAAAAGTGCAGAAAGTGAGTACAGGAAAATTATAAGGAAAAGAACCAAAAGAAGTAACTGATGGATTTGAACATCAAAGCACTCTCAGACAGCTATACCCCATTATTTATGGTTTACTCATGGGTTTAATTTTTCTGCTTTGTTTTTTTTGTTTGTTTACTGTTGTTGTTATTGCCTTGAAAGAACAAGAGGAACAAGACAACCCTCTGGGGGATCAGAAGATTTTCTCATTCTGCTTAGTGAAACTTCTCAAATTATTGTAAAAACAAGGCAAAATCAGTCAAGGATTGTTTTCTGCAGTGAGTCTGATATGCTCTGCCTGAGTGAGCATCAGCTTTGGTGGACTGTCCCCCCACCCTTAGATCCTCGCTCCAGTACCAAAGTGGAGAGCATTTCTTTTTCAAAGAGAAAAGCAGATTTTAACTCACTTCTGACTCTGGACACAACCAGCCCCAAATCAGTATTTAGACCAACTCCCTGCACATCACTGCAGGTGAAGGATGTAAAAGCCAGCTGGAGCTTACACCAGCTGGAACAGCTAACTGGTTGAAGTTTACACCATCTAGTAAGCTCAGGGCATCAGGGTCTTGCAGAGGACTCAGGAATTCGGCTACTTCTTCAGAAGAGCCTCTAAGTCCCTCTGCAAAGGCAGCTGGAATAGGGGAATGAGAATCCATCCCTGCACTTTCAAACATACCCACTCATGGTCACCAGAGGCTGCTCTGTGATTTCCTTTTCTTGTTTACTTTTGGGGGTGAACAAAGGCCAGGGTGTCAATACACAACTGCTTCTCAGGGCCAGAAGCCAGTTCTGCAAATGCAGGTGGGGAGCAGAAGAAGAGGTCACGTAATGAATAATTAGACAATTAGGCTGTTCCACAGGGAATTAGCTCATTCCCAGGTAGATGGCAGTTGGGGACTGATTGTTATGCCCCAGGAGGTACCATATGGGAACCAAGACCTGCTTCATATCTCTGCCATGGGCTTGAAATGAGCTGGGAGAAGCACATTCTGGGGGTTTTTCCTCACCTCTTCCCTCCTGGAACTTGGGCAGCCCCTGGAGTCCTGCCAGGGCCTTGTCCTCCTGCACCAGAAGGACAATAAAGAGGTTAATGCTGCAGGAGGTCACCGCTCACCTCCAATGCCAAAAGATGCGAAGAGTAGGATGTGAGCAGTTACTCAGCCTAAAGAAATATTCCATGCAGCTGGGGGAAACTTACTTTTAGTTGGAGTTGTAGGACCAGAAAGTGTGTGCCTGGCAGGGATGAGGCAATGCTTCCCAGGGACTCACAGCCAGGAAAAACAGTGGGAGCACCTTGTCAACAGGCATTATTTTTATCTCCTTGAGATGAAGATGAAATGTTATTATCATATTTATCTTGCATCAATGGAGATATATTATGGAGTCTGGTGTCCAGATATCCAGAACACTGAGCACAGGGTAATGTTGCTGTTACTCCACAAATCCCAAGCAGCCATCGGGAAGCCAGATGAACCCAGGAACCACACCAGGGACAGCCTGGGAGGTGCAGGAGATGGCTGCACATGCAGCCTGCTCCAGATGAGCAAGTGGAAGCCCAAAAAGCCTCCCTTTGCCTCCACTGCTGGGTCATACTCAGGAGAGCAACTACCGTTCCTGTCAGTGAATACGTAGTTGATGCAAGAAGGATTTTACAGTCTCAGGCAGCTTTTCAAAGGAGCCAGGATGGAAGGATGCTGGGGTAGGAGAAGGACCTGGGAGTTTTGACATGATCACTGGTACAAAAAGACCTCAGCTGGACCCTGGGACCCCAAACTCACTTGTGTGTGGTCTCAGCTTGACAAGGGACAAAACAGGAAGTGAAAAACAGCTTGTTCTTCAAGTTTGCACAGACTCCACCGTGCTGTCTCCAGCAGCAGTGCCACCAGCTGTACTACCTGGGGCCATTAGAGAGAAGGGTTTGCTTAAGAATTTAAACATGTTTTTTACCTTGTTTCTATTGCTGCTGGCAGAAGCAGCACTCAGATGAGAGCTAAAACCTCACAGCAGAGAAAACTCAAGTTTTAGCTAAAGGTAAACTCACTTTGGTTAGAAATCCCTCCAGGACAAAGTTTCTGGATTGTCTTTCCTAGGGGAAGCAAGGTTCATGCCATGTAGTGGGCTATGGGGAACACTTCGGGCTCCCACATTGTTGTGGAGACAGCAAAGCCTCTCATGGGGATTTAGTGATCTGAGTGAGCAGAGGTGGGATGTCCTTCTCCAGGGGTTACTGGGGATCCCAGAGGCCAGAGCCTCCCTGCCTCGCTCCCTACCTCACCTTGGTAGAGGAAAACCTGGCCCTAAGCTGTGGTGGATGCAGCAAGAGTGCAACTGGAAAATCAAGGGCCAATCAGGTGGTTTGACACTGTGCTTGCTCTCGCAAAGATGAAAAAAACCCAACAACACAGACACATAAAGGAAAACTCAATAATGTTTTTTTTCCTAATGAATGCCAGTGTGCTTGCTTTTATTTGTTACTTCAGGCATTTACATATAAATTGTTCTATAATGGCTCTGGCGTCCTTCTCTTCTGCATTTGCTGTTAATAAGCTGTACAAAAAGTTACAGGGCTAAGCTAAATGCTGCTGGGGGGCTGTGGTGGGATTCTGCCCATCCACCTGAGCTGTGGGTCCCTCCTTTCCCCACCAGACTCCCCACTGGCTTGCCTGACACCTGAGCACCCAAAAAAGAAAACAGTCACCTCAAAGTTGCAAGACGAGTCCCGTCCCAGTAGCGGTGTGTTTGTGCTTCTTGTTCCCAGTGAGATGTGGTCCCATCATGACTGTGTTACCATGGCGCAGCTGCTGATGGGGCTTGGGTTCTGCTGGCATGAAAGGCAAGGGCATGAATTCAGTTCTCACCAAGCATCCTCCAGCCCAGTGTGCTCATAACTGTCAGCCCAATGAACCCCATCCTGACAGTGCCACAGCAACCACTATCACCCTGAATGAAGACATTTGCCCCAAGATATCTTGGGCATCCCTGAGATAAAAGGGAAATTGCTGCTGGCCAGGCTCCAGTGCTGAAGGATGCAGGAGGTATCAAGAGGAGAATGATGGGTTGAAGACAGGCTGCTCAACTGGGGAGACTCCCTGGCACCCCCAAGCAGAACCTTGCCCCGGGGGTTCCCTGATGCAGGAGGAGGGTAGCTGGCAGCCCCAACTCTGAGAGCCACAGAGTTGACCCAATTTCTGCCATCTCTCTGGGATGCGCTTGTCTCTGGGACCGGATAAGGCTCCCTTTGATCAAAGGAGTCTTGTGCTAGAGTCAGCTTTTGTCCATAAAGAATGAAGGCAGCGTGTGTGGGGTTGGCGGGGGCACTGCAATTGGAGAGGTGAGTGGGAATGAGCTGGATAGAAATGCCATTAAGGACAACAGGCTTTGAAGTGACAGAGCCGGAAGGGCCGTGACACTCCCCAAATGCAGAAATGCCTCCAACGACAAGGCAAAAAGAAATTAAACAGGAAAAAAATAACAGAGCAGTTTCATCTTGGAGTCTAAGCCTCTGGCAGGGTGGGGAGAGGTGGGGGCGCATGGCTGCATCTGCAGGAGCAGAGCCCCCCTGCTTCACCAGCATCTCCTCATCAACTGGTGCCTACAGCACATTCAGCCCTGATACCTGTCCCCTCATTATCCAAACTCTCATGGCAAAGCTCCTTCTCTGCATCATTTTCATCTGTTTAAAAAGGGGCAATAATTAGCCAGTGAGAGGAAGGTTTGATGGCAGGGACAGGGCAAGGGTGGTGCATGAGGAAAAGGCTGTGTTGTTATTACCCAATGCCTCCAGGACCCTGGGGCACTGGTGGGGCACTAGCGCCTTTCTCACCTTAGGTCTTGCAGATGATCTGTAACTTAAAAAGGGGGTAAAAGATAATACTAAGAAACCATAAGGTTTGGAATTACCCTAAAACTCCAGCTAGTCTACCTCTTTGCCACCCAACCACACCTGCATGCCCAACAGAGTCAGCATAATTCCACCACTCAACCACGGGTCGCTGTCCAGACCAGGGAGGACCACGAAGCACAAACAACCCCCCTTCAGTCTGAACTGAAGACAAAACCCTTAATGGAAAAGTAGCAAAAGAAAGAGAACAGCCTCAACAAGGACATTCAAAATTTTAGTTACCCTTTAGAAAGAATGGAACTAAAAACTCATGCCAAAAAAAACCCCAACCCAACAGACACACACACAAAAAAAGCACCTTCTATCACTTTTTCAGATATACAACTGGGATTAATTTACAGTTAATAACCTGAAATTTCAGCTGGGGGTGGTAAGAGACAGGACATCATCCCTGTCCTCCAGCCCAGTGCTGGCTGAACTCTTGCCTGAGGGTGCTAGGGGTGTTTTGTCCAATTCCTGGGCTCTCCTTCCCTCACAGATGTGCCAGCACAGGATTTTGTGCTCCTGAGAGCTGCCTACAGCTGCCCAAGTGGCTGTTTCAAAGGTGATTCTTCACCATCGTGGCAGACTGTGAATATGGATACATAAAATAGAATGTCGGGCTAGATATGAGGGATAGAAGGTCTCCTGGGAGACCGGTGTAGCTCTGGGACAGGTCATCAGAGGGGCCAAAGTCTCCACCCCTGAAGGTTTCCAAGACATGGCCACACAGAGCCACATTTGATCAGACACAATAGTAGTGACAGTCCTTCAAGCAGGAAACTGGTCTAGAGACTTTTAGGTGATGCTTTATAAAATCACAGATAGCATCTTAGAATTACTTAGGTCAGAAAAGACCTTTAAAATTACCAAGTGCAACTGTAAACCTGACAAGTCCTCCACTAACCCACGTCCCTTGGCATAACATCCGCACAACTTTTTAAACCCCTTCAGGGATGGGGACTCCACCTGTGTCCTGGGCAGCCTGGGCATGCCTGGCAGCCCTTCTAGGGGAATAAATTTTTACTAATATCCAACCTAAACCTCCCCTGGCACTTCACACAGTGCTCACACAGTGATTTGGTAACTCTAACTGTGGGTAACTTAAGAGTTTAGGAAAACTGGACAGGCATGTAAGAAACAGAAGAAAACCTATAAGAGATACCTGCTCCTTCTTCCTTGCGAACAAACGATGACAGAAGTAGAAGCTTCCCCAGACCTGCCAAGGAGCCAAATGCCCTGAGGGGAAATGAGGTCAGTTCTGGGACCCCAGTCACCTTGGTGTGCAGAACCAGAGGTTGCTCTGGTCCCTCCAGGACCAGTCAGCTGCAGAGCTGAGCATCCCCAAAAACAGTCTCTAGCAGAAGGATCTGTAAAAAGAAGATCACTACTGTATGAAGTGAGAGATATGACACAAATTACCACCAATTTAATATCATTTAGAGGACAACCTTGTCCAAGAAGACAATAATTCCTCAGAACAAAAGGGTAGGTAAACAGTATGAGCAATAGATTTCCAAAGCCAATGAGAGTGTGAAAACTCTTTTTCCATTAGTAGTATCTGAGTATTACAGTTAAAATAGTTGTCTAAAGGAAAGAAAGGTAAATTTTAACCTGACCTGTTGGATGATCCCACCACAGTTCTGGCAGGTCACAGGGTCTCAATGGAAAAACAGACCCTCAAAAAGACACTGATGGACCCAAGTGATGATATTTCATTATGACCCCAGGTAACTTGGCCAAGGTGGTTACAGAAAACCCCAGAGAAGTATCCTGTGATGGCTGTAGACACCTCAGCCTTTCCTGACAGCAGCCAGCATGGGCCAACCCATAAATATGCACTAACACCCAAGGGGTGCTTGGGAAAAGTGAGGACTTGTTAGTTACAGGCTGGTGAGGGATGCTCACTTCCCACTCATTACTGGTCTCCTGAACCTGTCCCACCTCTTACCTAATTAGCAGAAAGCTCATTTCGGAGGATCAAGGCTTCTCCCTGCTCACAGGAAGCAAGCCCTCTTTGCTATAATTGATGGACACGATTCCTTGCAATTAGCATTTCAGCAGCAGGTAGTTAACCCTCAGGGCAGACCATGGTTGTCTCGGTTTGCCTTGCTCTGCCTGTCTGGGAATTTAAAGTAAGCTCCTTAAGTTAGCGTTTGCTTGCTGGGTCCATGGGAGCCGGCAGTCCTGTCTGCTCCTCCATCCACAGAAAGCTCACTGGTCAGGGCAGTGGCAGTGGCAGCAGAAATCAGCCCAGCAAAAGCCCTGGGCCACCACCACTGCCTGCTCCAGCAATGAGGATGAGCTCCCTGCCCTGCTAAAAGGAACCCATTACAGGTCATAAATGTGAGCACTAATGTGAAACACCTTAATGGTCCCAGTGCTCAGGCTGATATTCAGACAAAAAATTACCTGTTTGTCCATTAAGTTCCAAATAATCTGCATTTATTTTAACTGGCACTGGCAGCAAGACCATTTACAGACAGCAGCTGGGAAGGTGTAATCATGTTACTATCTTAGGCAGATGTACAACCTGAGGGTTTGCTGCTCACAGGGAGAATAAGAAAATAAAAAAATAAAATAAAAATTAACAAACAAGCAAATAAATAAATGTTATAAAAAAGGAGGACTAAAAAGGACATTTGTAAATCCGTGGGCTTGTGATCTGGAGCAGATCCAGGCCAGTGTGGATTGCTTTGCACATTGCAAAGATAAGGCACCCAGTGCTGGGAAGGGATTGAGATTCCAAAGACTGTTACAGCCACAAAAAAAAACCTTCAAGGAAGGGGAAAACATGGCAGAAAGCCTTGGGCAAATTAAGAATGGCAGGGATTTGCCTAGGAATAGTAAATGTCTGAGAGGCTTCCTGGGGAACTTGGAACAGACAAAAGTCATGGAGAACCTGATCACATGTTGCAGGATTACAGCAAGAAGGCAAAGGTTTAGAATCATGGAACTGTATCATACAATTGTTCAGTTTGAAAGAGACCTGTATGATCACCGAGCCCAACCATTAACCCAGCACTGCCAGGTAACCGCTTAATCATGTTCCTCAGCACCACATCTACAAGACTTTTCAATCCCTCCAGGGATGGGGACTCCACCACTGCCCTGGGCAGCCTGGGCCAGGCCTGGACAACGCTTGTGGGGAAGAAATTGTTCCTCAGGTCCAACCTAAACCTCCCCCGGCACAACTTGAGGCCATTTCTTCTTGTCCCTTCACTTGTTCCTTGGAAGAAGAGCCTAACCCCTCCTGGCTCTAACCTCCTGTCATGGAGCTGTTGAGAGCCAGGTCTCTCCTGAGCCTCCTTTTCTCCAGGCTGAACAACGTCAGCTCCCTCAGTCACTGCTCATCAAACTTGTGCTCTAGACCCTTCCCCAGCTCTGCTGCCCTTCTATGGACATGTTCCAGCCCCTCAATGTCCTTCTGGGAGTAAGGGGAGCAAAACTGAACCCAGGATTTGAGGTGCCAGCTCCTCAGTACCCATTCCAAGGGGACATTCCCTGCTCTAGTCCTTCTGGCCACACTATTTCTAATGTTGGTTTTAGAAATGTTGATTTTCAACTTCAGAGAAGGCAACTTCAGTGAATACCTTGATTTTTGCAGTTACATAGTGCCCACAGAACATGACTGGCAGCTCCTTGAGCTGCTGTTATCCAAACCACATTTAATCATGTTCATACTTTTCATATTTTAATCAGAGCTTGGTTTCCTTTTTCTCCCACCCCCTCAGAAACTAAATGGCTCATCTTTACCAGCTTAACTCTGTCCTAGAAAACTTTTTGGCTAAAACAATAATTTCTATGCACAGATTGTTTTTAACAATATGACAACAAGCCTCAACAGCTGTCTTAAATCCTCTCTGTCCTGGATATATTCACAGTGAAGCTGAAAGCCATCCTGGACAGCATATTTAAAACTCAAGTGGAAAAAAGCTGCAGGTTAATCACCAGTAACAAAATGATCACCCCACACAAAAGCCACAGACCAAAACCAAACCATCACTTATTCAAATAAGTAGCAAGTGACAGAATACAAAATGGAGGGGGAGGAGAGATTATGAGCACAAACTGCCTCAGCTGCAGCATAGCAGGGCAGAGACAGCCCCGAGGCTTGGGCCAACTACTTGGGCTAGCTCTGGGGGGTCAGAGGTGATGTTTCCAGTCCCAGAGTCTCCTCCCACCCAGCCCAGGCATCCTCGTGTCACCATCATGATGTCAGCTGGGTTCAAAGGAGACGACTTTTAAAGTGTAATTTCTGATTCTGTTATGGTCATTTTCTATATTCATTTTATGCAGCATCAAAAGGCTCTTTCATATGTTAAACGCTAATTCATATGCTAATACCATTTATAGCAAGGTAATTATTTTTTGTCAAATTTATTATTCAACCTTCATTGAGGAAGGGAGAGGCAGGCAGGGAGTGACTCTTGGCATCCTGCAGCATGGATGCGCCAGGCTGAGACAGGTAACACCCTCCCACATCCTTGACTGTAAACCAGAGAAGGCACAACTCCATCACCTCCTGCTGAACCCTGCTCCTGTCACGGGCAGCCCAGTGCCATCCATTTATCTCCTTACTGGGGACATCTCTGACAGAGAGCTTGGAAAAGTCTGCTCCAAAGCTTAGAAGTGGCACTACTCAGCCCACCAAAGCTGTCCCTCCAACCCAGGCTTGGGCTAAGGACCTGGATAACTGTTCCAAAGCATGGAACAGTGGAGCAGGGATGGGACATTTAATGAGAGAATAGGGTTTTCAAAAGATAAAGCGAAGAGTAACAAAGCAATCCAGGTGAAAATCAGACAGAAATGAAACAGGCACCCACTTCTGCTCACCACAACAGCCACATTTTTGCCCCGTTCTGCTTTTACAACACCCACAAAATAATAGTGGTTCTCAGCTGCTGCGACGGGCAAGAGGAGACAGGGAGGGACAGGGATGCCCCATTCCCTGACCTGAGCACTCAGATGCCCCAGGTGGCATCACCCACCCCAGCCCCGCTCAGTCGAGATGCAGGGAGCACGCAGACGAGCCGGGACAGGAAGTATATGTTAAACATAAAAACCATGGTAGCAGTTTAGCCTTCACCATTTTAATTTTTTTTAAGGGTCTATTTTCTGCTTAAGGAAGCAGGTGCATTTCCCATCCTCACAGCATCAACAGCCGACAGGCTGTCGGAGGTGTGACGGCTCCAGGACAGTTACGCTGCCTCGGATTTCACATTCCTGACACATCCGATAATTACGCCAAATGAGCTCACCTCATCTTCAGCCTTCTGAGCAGCACGCATTACATTAAGTGAAAGCTGTTAGAGGCACAGCCAAGACCGGAAGGCGGGGGAGGCACCTACCGACTCACCATGCAGCAGGGATGGGGCTCACAGGGTCCCCACCACCACTGCCTTGGCTGGTGACCCACCTAGAAGAGACCAACCAAACCTCTCCTTCCCCCAGCTCAAACCTCCTGTGCACCAGCACTGACATGGGCCGCTGACCCCCATCCCCAGGCACCAGGCAGCCACTTCTCCCCAGCAGTCTTCTTAATTAACCCTTTTTCCTCAAATCTTGCACTTCATACTCCACCCCATTTCAGGGATTTTGCACATTTTTGGTTCCCCATCTTTCATTTTTAGCATACAAACCCCCTACAATTTATTGCAAAGATAAACTGAGATTCCAAAACTAACTCCACCAGGCAAAATGAAGCTGTTAACTCCCTCAAGCTAAACTCCAAATTCATTTCATAATCCTTAGATAAAAGCTTAGAAGCCAGAATATTCATTACCAAGCTGAGCTCCACAAGCAGCCAGGGTAGTAATGGAAAGGAGCAGATTTGACACAGGGGATGTTGCTACAGAAATTAGCCTGTCATAAGATTACAGGGACTAAGTGTTATTGGGTGATAAGGTATGATATGTTAATAGCAAATTGTCTCGCCAGTTTAAAAAAAAAAAGAAAAAAAAAGGCACTGATGAAACTCACATTTATTAAAAACCCTGAATATGATATTAAAAGATCTCAGATAAGCCAGTTTATTTCTGTGCTGGAGATCAAATTGAAAGAATTCTCCAGGAGGGATTTCTTTGAATGGAGCATTACAACAATAAAACAAAAAAAAAAAGAGCCTTTAATAAATGTTGCGGACTAAAGAAGCCTTGACAATTTCAGACTAATCTCACCAGGGAGGGTTCCTTAACCCTTCATTCCCTTTCTTGTTGCATCAAACCAGGGATTAACTAGAGAATGTTTCCATAACAAATAAAGCTTTGTACATCCCAAATTCTCTCTGGAGAGAGATTAACTCTGCTGCTCTGTGTGACACAAGGCTGGCATAGGACAGTAAAAAAGGTTTCTGGGAACAAGAGACAAAAAACCTCAAACCACAAGCTTAAGTGATTTGTCTAAATCACCCGCACCAGCGAGATAACAACGGGCTGTACATTACACAGAGTTTGCTTAAAAACGTGATTTGTTGCAGTCAGACAGCAACAAATAACAATGACACCTCAGGCACATTCATTCTGCAGCCGTGTGGACACATCCCACCCAGTGTCCACAGTTGTGAGCCTGCAGAGCAGCCCGGGGCTGGGGGGTGTGAGCTAAAGGAGCTAAGGGACAGCAGAATCAGGGGAACAGGAAGGATCTGGGAGCCAGCCCCTGAAGAGCCAGGCTGAGGGGAAGGGACAGCGACAGTGAGCCCGGACAGTGCTGCAGGGAGCACAGGTTTTAAGCTGGGTAACCTCTCTATGTACACTGCAGAGAGTGATGATGGGCTTGGGGTTGGGGGTCCCAGCCCTGCAGCTCACACAGGGAGCAACTGTGGGTGTCATGGGGCACCTGCCTTGCCATGCTGGGGGCATTTGGCTGGAGTTACATCTAGGTTGGAAATGAGAAGAGGTTCTCTAATCTCCTGGAGCAATAGAGCGAGAAATATAATTAGCTTTAAAAGGCTGCTAAATTCATTAAAATAAAAAAATGAACCAGTACATTCGAGTAGAAGAGATGGAAGCTCCAGTGGTGAGGTTCCCACGCCCCATGTCATTGGTCACCATGGGGACTGCCGTCTCTCCTGCTAACAGCAAGTTGTCATTCCCAGGGCAGATGAGGGTCCTAGACCCCCCTATATCCCTAAAGGGACCTCTAGGAAGGGGTTTATAAAGTCCTAGATAATATCTTGCCATTTTTTTATCAAATCCCATCTTTCTTTTTCCCCTTTTAAAAAGTCCCAGTGCTGTTTTCACCCGATGCCAGAGGAGGGAGGCGATGGTGCTCAGCACAATGGAGCTCATTCCCATGAGGGGCACAGGGAGCAGCACTTTGCTTGGCAAGGGCAAGACAGACCACAGTTCCTTGCCTGCCCACCATAAGCTGTTCCCACCAGTACAGCATACCCAGAGGAAGCTGGATTTTAGAGGGAGTTTCAAATTATTGTGTCCAATTCCCAATCCTTTAAATACTCTCTCCTGCTGTTGCCACCACTTGGTTGCCCTCTCTTCTTCTTTAATCCCTTGCTGTTGTATAGAGTCAGACTTAAGGAACAGACCCCTCTCCCCTGAAAGTTAAAACCCCCTTAGTGGCACCTCTCCCCCTGCCCACACCCACTACAAGCTGACAATTAGGACACCATGTGCCATCATCCCTCTACAGGACCAAAATAAAGCGAAGGACCTTCCCCCACCCTGGGAGGAATCTCAGCCCTCAGGCATTAATACAACTCCAGAAGGACCACGAGTGGCACATTCTGCCCATGACCCAGCCAACTAAATTATTCAAATCTTTTCAATTCCAGCTGTATTACATCTGGCTTCTCTTAGCTCTGATGCACTTCTCACAGTCCCGGCTTCACATGAAACAGAGGAGCTGAGGAAATGAACTCGCACTTCTCCTGTATCAACTTCTGACACACAGATTATGTCATCCTGAGCTGGCTGAGAGCTGTCCTGAAATCAGACCACTAGGAGAAAGAAGAGAGTTTTTCTCCTCAGTTACAGCAAATTTTACAGCAGTGGGATGTTTCTGTTCTTTCTGTACAAAGGATTACACTTTTCAAAAAAATATTCTTTCTGTGAAATCTTTTGTGACCTATGAGCAGCATCAAAATGCAGCTCAGGGAGTCTGAACAAGGCTATATATCCATCGGGGGATTTGGAAGTGAACACAGTGTTGGCACTTAACAAATAATAAATAACCGCCATTAATTATTGATCACAACCCCTGCTAATCAAGTTTCACCCCTGTGGTTACCATGCTATCAGCAGTCCCCTTTGATACCACCCGCAAACAGCCTTGCAGCGTGTGCTTGCCCAACGGCTGCAGCACGGGGATCTGGGGAGGGGGCGAGAGCTCAACACACAGCTCATCTGACTGCCATCCAGAGCTTGCAGAGCTTCCAGGGAAGCAGAGATGGCTGTGATGGCATCCCAGATTACAGCAGGGCTGTAATGGTGTGTAAAAGTCTGGAATTTACAGTGGATGGTCTGGACTGCTGGACTAGCACTGAGACAGCACCAGCTTTGGCTGTGCTGAGGGTTTTTGGCTGTGCAGCCTGGGAATGGGTCTGAGAGCATCCCCATAAAAGCATTCCTGTGAGAGTATCCCCGTGACCTTGAGAATGCAGAGCCCAGCCATGGCAAGCTTCTGCTTCAAAGCCAGATCACACCAAGGAGCTCCAACCCCAGGCCCAGCAGCCAATAGGCTGCTTTTGGGTCAAGGCAACTCCCCACAACACAGGTGGAGAGGGATTTTGGCCTCCCACTGCCCACCATAGCCAGCTGAAGCCACCACTTGCTCTCCACACACCCACAGGACCAGAAGGTCCTACTCCAGCTGGGAAGTTGAAAGGGACATCACCTCACTCCGCTGCTATTTGACCTTATTTCACAAACAATTTGTGGAAGTGCAATACAGGAAAACTCTTATCTCACAGCTCTGACCACATATGACTGCCTGCTCCCTTTACAGGGATGTTAAATCCTATTATTAAACGCAAGCCATTATCAGGATGTCACCAGCATCTCTTGATGAAGCCATGTACCTGTGTAGACAGCCAGCCCATGTTTGTTTATTTACTATTCATTATAAATGCTCTGGATTGATTGCCCTCATCTTTATCTCTCTTGTGGCTGAAGGATTTGTTTTCCTCTGAGTCCAAGGCACTAGAACTTGTTCCCTCCTTCTCAGGGGATGTGTAGGAAGGCAAAGCTCCGCTATTGCCATCCTGTCCCAAAAACTGCCCAATATTTGTACAGTTGGTGAACCCACTGCTTCTGCTATGTTAGTGAACCCTTGGCTGTGCAGAATCATGAGCAACCCATAGATCACCAAATGTTAGTTAGTTCCAACCAATATTTAAGTTTACTTCACACATCATGCCCTTCAATTAGCTAAGCAGGTGCTACATTGTCAGGGAAGTGATGGGACCACCCAGAGGACACTCACTATTTAGGATAACAAGAACAAAAAAATATTTTTTTCCTCCCAGAACCTCGCATCCACATGTCTTTCTCCATAGAAGACAAAAGCCTTGTAAAAAAGTTCAGATCTGGAAGTTAGGAGAGCAAACACGGTCCTACCAGGAATGCAACAGGGACCTGAGCTCCATATTCCTACAATAGCACATGCAGCAAGCCCACAAATACACTTTAACTCCGTCTGTTTAGCAAATGAGAATAAAAGCCAGAAACATTTGCTGAAGGAATAGTTAAATATATACTGCAAGTACTAAAAGCAACATTTCTGGAAGCTTTGATAACTCTGCAAATAGATTGTATCAGAAATGTTTTACCCACATTGATATTTCCCAGTAGATAGATGCACCCATCCCTCAGACAACTTATGAGCCCTAATCCAAACCAAACATCCATCTTCCTTTCAATGACATTATGACCCTTCTTAAAACCTCCTTGAAAAGTGCATTTCAGTGATTCTTTCCCATGAGAAGCAATATCACAACTCCAGGAGTTAAGAACCTGCCTAAAGTGCATGGGATGGGGTTCAAAACCAGGAGATTTTACCCATAACTTTCATGAGTCTTCCTCCTGGGGCCACTTTTGTAGCAAACTATTACCAGGGGAGGATGCAACTTAAACAAATGCTCTCCTCTGACCCCCCTCACCCCCAGCCCTGCCCCATCCTTACTGCAGAGGTGAGAGACAGTGGGGCTGGAGCATGAGCAGTGCTGGCTGCCAATACCCACTGGAGAGATGGGAAACGTACCAGTCCTCATCCTTCCCTCATATAGGAAAGGGCAAAGGCATCTTGCAAGACACACATAGGTTTTAACCATCCTCTCCTGATTTTTAAGCACTCACCACTGCCTCTCATGCTGGGGAATCTTCCCAGCACAACACTGACCACAGGTTTAAATCTGCTTTTCCCTGGGTGTGTTAAGGCAGCTGCTTCAAGGGCACATCCCAGCGAGGAACCCAGACATGGTGACACATCCAGTTCCAAGAAATCAGGACAGCAAGGATGGCAGACCACGGCAGAAAAGCTGCCTCCTGTATTATACAAGTTTCCCAATCAGAAGTATTCCCTCCTGCTCAGGCAACACACTTTTGCTAATTATTGCTGGAAAGGAGGGAATTCAGTATTCCTCTCCCTCGCTGTGTGGGGAATAGCCCCAATTCCCAGAAATCTCCTCTGACTTGTCCTTTACATAAAGTTTAAATAATGCCACACTGTCCTTTAGGCAGCTTATAGCAGAATGTAAAGAAATATGAACAAATATTTACTCATATACAGACAAATATATATAATACCCTACTTCAAGCTGCCCAGCAAGAATAGTGAGCAAACACACCCATCTCCAAGCACCTACAAATGAATATTGTGAGACAGGCTGGTAACTACTAACACCCCAGAGTCCCACACAGGCACTCTGGAGAAATATTCTCACAATGCTCTGGCCCATGGTGGCCCCATCTCTGCTCTCCCTCTCTGCACATTATTATCCACAAGGTCACACTTTTGAAAATGTTCAATTTATTTCCTAGGAGGGACCACAGTAGGTAGGTAGCCTTTCAGCCTGGATGACGCTGGGGGCTCTATAGTGTGAAAAGCACATCCCAGTGTCCACAAGGAAGGAGGAGGGTGCTGGGGCATGGATGCAACAGGGAGGAGACAGGACAGGGTTGCTTAGGGAGCAGGTTTGCACCCCATTCCCACCCAAACCAGAGCATTTTATCCTCCACAACAAGCTGCAAGGATGAGGAATTTTCCCTCTCCTCTCCTCTCCCCTTTGGTCCATGGTACATCCCTAAGCTCCACAGATCTCACACTGCTCCAGGGTTTAAGGCAGATTCTTGCTGCCTGACTCAAGGGATGTCAAAATAAGCATAAAATGGGATTTAGAGAGCAAAAGCTGTTACTAGGGATAACCAAGAGCAGAATGGGCAATGTCTCGAAGCCAAGGACCCTGCCTGGGTACACACTGTGCTGCTGCCTTCCCACACAGGCATTTCACATGGATGTGACGAGGATGAAGGGAAAGAAGAAGGCATCCAGGAGAGCATTTCCCCAGCCCATGTCGGCTGAGCTTCTGAGCATCCCCCTGCCCTGGTGTCCCAATTCAGCTTACTCCTGGGGTACAGGGACCCAAGCACCGAGAGCAGAGCAAAACTTGGCATAGACAGGCTCTTTTCCCTCAATGGCATCAATTACTTCTGTAATCAGCACCTCGTTGTCGGAACTGAACATCGATTATTACAGGATTCTAAAACAAAAATAACCCAAGGGAGGGAAAAAAGACGCAATTCAGAAGCTGTCCTGCTCCCGAACCGTGCGCGTTGGGTCAGTGCCATCTAGAGGCAGCATACCAGCCAAAGCACCCACAGCCCAGGGCTCACCCAATGCCCCGAGGCCATGTGGCCCCAGAAAGTCAGGGGGACAGACCTGAGAGTGCCCTCATGGGACAGGCGGGTGGGCAGCCCTGGAGAGCACACAGCTCTGCATCCCGCATCCCTGCCTGGCACGGCACGGAAGCCAAAGCAGCCCAGCTATTAATATGTATGTGGCTGTATTAATAGAACTGGCTAAACACTGCCTAGGGCCAAGGAATACTTCAGCCTCTCGTTTTCATCCCAGATTAGACTGAAAAAAAGCTCAATAGGAACGCTGCTGTTTTTTTCACTGATGGAAAGATCGGAAAAAGTATCAAATGAGAAAATGGAGATTAATAAATCTCACATCTTTCCCATCAATGGAATCCAGGCCGGTGGTGTGTCTGCCCCATGTGCAGGGTTGGATCCTGCCTTGTGCTCATACGCCCTTATGGCTGGTGCCCTTATTTCAGTGTGATAAACCTACCCCTGGGACCAAACTGGCTCCCCCAGCCTGGCAATGCTCCCTGAGATGGCTGCAGCTGCCCCTGGGGTTTCTAGCTGGTCTGTAGATAAGGTTAGGATAAGGTTCACACCAGCTGCTGCAACTGGGAAGGGTAACACCAGCTCCAAAACTGGGACCAAACCCTGGGCCATCACAAATCCTAAAGAAGCCACCAGCACAGCCCCGAGGTCTCTGCTTCTGCCCCCCCACAAGCAGTGAGGGTCTCCAAAACCTTCTCCATGGTACAAACCATTTGCTTTTGTTGGCTTCTTTTTTTTTTTCAATATTAATATCTCTTCAACATATTTAAGAGTGAGGAGCCTGCATAATGAAAGAATAAAATTGCCTTCTGTCCCTGGAAACCCTGTCCTATTTTGCAATGATTAACTCCCTATATTTGCATACTGTCCGTTCCTGTTTAAAGACTCTGGGGGAATATTTCCCCAACCCTTTCTAATCTCACGCAGAGCCTGCACACAGTGTTGTCATTTCCCGACAACCCCCAGCATGGCTGCATCTGGTGAGCTCCACTTTTGTTTCCTTTTATTAATATTATTCCATATTTCCGCTGCTGGCTTGCCCGTAGCCAGGGCCCTGCCGTGCTGCATGCTGCACTAATGAGAAGGATGATGCTTTCCTCACCCTGCAACACTGCTGCATAGATCAAGTGGTATTTGCACGAGCAATGGGCTGTTAAGACTTGAGCCCACATAGGCACATGAGGGCATCTTAAGTTTTGCTGAGATTTTTATATCAGCGCTCCCAGCTGGCACATTTTGGCCACTGGGAATTGCTGCTATTTTTCTGCCACTGGGGTTTGGAGGTGGAAGGTTTCCCAGGATGGGGTCTCCCTGCTCACACCGATGCCAACAGGCTCTTCAAACCACTGAAACATCTCAAGATGGTACTTGTTGATGAAGCAGCAATGGGTCAGCCCATACAACCCCAAATTACACAGTATAAATCCTACACATTGTCCCTTGAGGGAAACACTGAAACTTTGGTGTCTTTAGGGCTGGGAATGTGATCAGAAATCAAAAGGCTTGGGGACTCAGTAATCACCATAGCAGTTTTATTAAGCAAATTATTACTGAGCAAGTAAATAAAGCAGTGGGAATCAAAGCACCAATCGATAACACAGCAATCAATGTGAGGCAGCCTGAGCATGACCTTGTGCCTGATCCCACAGCACCGCCAAAGCCGGATGGGGGGGACACACACGCCCAATAGCACAGCAATCAAGAGGGGACTGAGAAAAATAAACACCCCCAAAAACAGCTAGATGAGCACAAGCTGGAATAGGAACCTTTCAGGGGTCTCTGTTCTCTTTTACATCCCACATACCCTGGTGCCATTGCTGCCATTCCCGCAACACAGCCCCTGCTCTGGGGCAGCAGCTCAGGGCAGCACATGCCCACCACAAGCTCCTTTCTGTTCACAAAAGTACCAGCAGCACCAATTGGTGGGTGAAAAGCTGGATGTGACCCAGCAACATGCGCTTATAGTCCAGAATATTTCATATCAATATCTAAAGGGCAGATGTCAAGAGAATGGGGCCAGACTCTTTTCAGTGGTGCCCAGAAACAGGACAAGGGACAACAAGCACAAAAACGAAACCAAGAGGTTCCATCTAAACAGGAGGAAAAAATGTCTCCTCTGTGAGGGTGGCAGAGCCTGGCCCAGGCTGCCCAGAGAGGTTGTGGAGTCTCTTTCTCTGGAGAGATTCCAAACCTGCCTGGGAAAATGTGACCCTGGGCCCCCTGCTCTAGGTGAGAGCAGGGGTGTTGGACAAGATGACTCCAGAAGTCACTTCCAACCCCCACCATGATGGGATTCTGTGCTGAGGACAGCACCCATACAACCCCCTTGGCATTTATTTATGGGACTGAAGGCAATCAGATCCCCAGTATTTGTTAATAAAGCACAACAGAATTAAAAGAGACCTCTCTGCCCCAGTGCAGATACATCATTGCTGCCTCCAGTGTCTGGAATTTATGTGCTTGATCAGCAAAGGCTGCATTACTCAGCGAGGCCAACACAAGAGCATGTCCAAGCCCAAGGACATAAATTTACACTCCCACGACGGCTGTGAGGGACTGACCTGCACCTGTGGGGAACATCTCCAGACATTAACTTTGTCACAACAGGGGAACGTGGGCACTGGCTGGGTACACGTGCCCCCTCACAACCATGGACCCACCATCAGCCCAGCCAGTGGGAGCAGTGCTTTCCACCTCCTTATTTAGTTTTCCACCTCCATTATTTTTCCCACCTCCTGTTGCAAAGGACACCAGCAGCCATAACCTCAAAGGGAAAGGGGTCACTATTTGTCCCCCCTTTGTGCAAACACAGAGAGGTCTCCAACACGACCCCTGACATGCACAAATGGCCCCACATTGATGCTGCTGGGAAGTGTCAGTGCCCAATATGTCACGAACTTCCCACTGCACCAAACTGTAATAAGCTTTGGATTATTGTAGTCATCTAAAGTACCAGACTCTGATAACATCTCTTCTGTTACGGACTTGCTAAATCTCCCCAGTCACACAGATGGCTTCCCCTCAGCAACCCAGCACCAATTACCAGGAAGCTAAAAGAACCCCAAAATAGGGAAAAAAAAAAGTTAATAATCGGGTAAAAGCCAGACACTGCTGCAATGAGCAGCCAGCAGCTGGGTTTTTTTGCAGCAGCAAGATGACAAGAGGATATAGAGTGAAATGAGAAAGCAGTGAATTTAAAACTGACCACTTTTCCACAATGTATCATTAGCCTCCAGAACATGCTGCTGCAAATCGTCTCTGAGGTTTCAGTGACGCAGGACTCGAGCTACCGATTGTTCAGATCGATGACAAGAAGAGTCATAACCACCTGAAAAATTACCATATGAGTTACAGAGCCTTATCCTTCAGGACATAGTCCAAGTGTTGTGTGAGTAGATGAAGAATTTCTTTCTCAGGAAATTCCTTCTCAACAGTCATCACTTTTTTCCATCTTTCCCTGGAAGCTGCTGGCATGTGCAGCAGCAAGAACATTCTTCATAGCAGCTGGTCCTGCCTCAGTCTTTCAAGCTGCTTGGTATGTACTTCTCATCTTTGATTTTCCAACAAGTCCCCAAAGGCTCCTCACCCGAAATCCTTATTCTACATCAGGATGTCCTTATGTCTCCAGGTTGACAGAAGGTGCCCTTTTCTAAAAGGGATGTGCTTTGGTGAGGAGCTGCACCTACGTCAACACAGCCCATGCACCCACAGGGTCACAACACACCAGGGTCGGCTCTTCTCCCCATCACATATTGGAAAGTGGAGATCCTGAAAATCAGAGACTGCTGTTTTTCAACAGTTCTACTTATTCCACTTAATTTTGGGTGCAAATTACCTTGCACTAAAGTTTTCATCAATCCAACTACCTCAAGAGGCAAAACACACATCAGGTGGGAAAGAGACAGGACCCAAAACTAACTACAGCAGCCAGAAAACAGAATTAGGTTAATGAAATGTTGTTTAAAGTCTCAATTTTCCTGCCAGTGCAGCGCCCAGGGTACATCCCACACCACAGCTGGGGGCATGGGTCAGCTCTGTGCTACAGCATCTCCTGGAGCAAACTGCCATCTCCCAGTAACCTGGTGTCTGGTGACCACATTTGGCAGCACTAACTGGTATTTAAAAGCTCCCATGCGCCTGAATCCCATTGCAATGTGCTGGAGATCAGATCCTCAAGGTATTAGAATGTCTTACTGTCTCCTTAGCAGAATATAGTCACATGGGGGATGTTTTGGTACCCAGTGATGTAGAAAAGCATCATCTCCTAGGTCACATCATAGAATCATAGAATGGTTAGGGCTGGAAAGGGCCTCCCAAGGTTATCTAGTCCAGCCCCCCTACAGTAAGCAGGGATACCCTCAACTAGACCAGGCTGCTCAGAGCCTTGTTCAACCTCACCTTGAATATCTCCAGGGATGGAGCCTCAACCACCTCCCTGGGGAGCCTATTCCACTGTTCTACCACCCACCACTTTTACTCTTCAGGGGGGGTATGTTTTCTATTATCTTCCTTTTCTGATTGACATACCTGTAAAATCTCTTCTTGTTATTCTTTACATCCCTTGCCAAGTTCTTCTCCAACAATGCCTTGGCCCTCCTGACCTCATCCCTACATAATTGGGCAGCAACTTTAAATTCTTCCCAGGGTATTTGTCCCTGCTTCCACTGCTTGTGAAGCTCCTTCTTGCTTTTTAGTTTCACCAGTAGGTCTTGGCTTATCCACACTTGTCTCTTCCCTTTTTTGCTTGATTTCTTACACCTGGGGATCAAGATTTCTTGCAGTCACTGTAGAGTGTCCTTAAAAATCTGCCAGCTCTGTTCTGCCCCCTTGTCTCTGAGGACTGTTTTTCAGGATATCCTATTGACTAACTCCTTGAAGAGCTGAAAGTTTACTTTTCTGAAGTTCAAATCATCACATCAGTGCCTGCAGAGCTCACAGCAATCACTGCTGTCTTCAGGGAGGGACACATGGCAGGGCCACCACTAACAAAGCCTAGCACATCTCAGGAAGGGATGTCCTCCAGTGACTCTGTGCTGGCCATTTCACATTCTCACTGAGCACCAAGGGCAGAGGGCAGCCAGGAACAAGAGAGGACTTTAGAGCCCAGCCTAGCACAAAGGAAATAAAGAAGGAAAGAAAAAAAAAAAGAGCTGACAGAGCACAGTGAGAGAAACTTTATAGCTTCTCACTTTTATCACTTTCTTCTTGCTGTACAATGAATGGGAAAGGACAAAGAGAAAAGCCCAGTGCATGTACAAGGATGCTGCATGCCAGATCTCGCCACAACACACAGGTGTTGGCATTGCTACCACACATATTTTTTCTCAGGGTAACTCAGATGGTGGTTTGAAAC
Organism: Ceyx melanurus; assembly: GCA_024611195.1. Taxonomy (NCBI): domain Eukaryota; kingdom Metazoa; phylum Chordata; class Aves; order Coraciiformes; family Alcedinidae; genus Ceyx; species Ceyx melanurus. The sequence continues at coordinate 33,072 of JANHGL010017798.1, read as the reverse complement.
CCTTCAACATAATTTCCAAAAGACTAATAAGGTAAATCCTGCAGGCCCCAAGCAAGGCTCCCCCTGGATCCCATAGGAGTTTTGCCTGAATACTACAGGATTACCGTAACCAAAATGTTTCCGTGGATTCACACCTGAGCCTTTTCATACACACCTTGTAGCTGCAAGGCTACCCCCGCCTTGGGTCTCGCCATCCACTCCCCAGGCATTTCCACCTCAGGAAAACCGCTGAACAGCGAGACCCGCCCGCTCTGCTGTGCGCAGGGACAGGCCAAGCAACAGGGAGGAACAGAAAGTTCCAGGAGTTCCACCATCCAGAAGTTGGTGCCTGAGAGTGAGCCATGCCAGGTTGATGGAGGGGCAAGGTCAGCACCGGCTGGGTTTGCGAGGCTGGGGTGACCCCAAAAGCTGCCGCACTGGGTGGAGCATCCCCTGACCCGAGCCTTGGGGCCAGGGCAGTGACAAGCCTGCCCTTCCAAGGAGGATGGGACTGGGGACAGGGTCTCACCGTGGACAGCAAACCCACCCTGGCTCAGCCAGCAGAATTAAGTCTCTCAGTTCTGCTTAGTGCCCTGAGCAGTTCAGCAGCTTCACCAGTTCCTTCTGCAGGGCAAAGGGTGAGGACCTGTGGGATTACTGCCCAGCAAGACATGCTGAAGCAGCAGCTGAAGGAAGGAAATTCTTCTTGGTGATGCCTTTTAGGTCATCAGCATTCATGACATCTCCTTTTAGCGATGTCCTGCAAGATTAGGTCACCCAAAGAGGGGGAGCTTAGAAGTTTCTTTTAAAATTTGCTCTTCCTTCAAATCCTTGCTTTCTCAGTGTATGACTGCAAGGTGATCCTTCAGAGAGGTTTCAGTGGGTCTCCTCTGTATCACCACAGGAGAAAACTGAACCTGAAAGGAGGAAAACTAATTACTTTGCTGGAACAGAGTTGTGGTGCACCAGGCTCAATGAATGAGCATTTCCTTGAAGGGCTGGGCTGGGCCCTACTATCACTATTCATCTCCCTTTCCTGGGTCACAGAGGGAATAGCTCCCAATAAATATGCACTAGCAGAGCCCCAAAGTAAATGGGAAGGAAAAGGAGTGAGACTGCAAACCCAGGTAAACATCTAAATCAATAGCTCGATAGCGTTTCCCTATAAATTCAGCAAGCCACACTTACAAATGCCTCCAATTTAAAGGCAGATTTCTCATCAGCTCAGCAAACCACCACTCCTCAAGGCACAGGCTCACTCTGAATGGACTGTGTCTGCTTGAGCTGGCAGAGAAATAGCAGCTGTAGCCACAGAGATGAAGTCCCAGTAGTCCCTAAACTACTTAAGTACAAAGCTGGAGACAACCCTAATGTTGCCGCCAGTCTCCTCCCTTCTGCCCGTGTTGCACAGGGACAGATAGAGGCTCAAGGGAAGAGTATCCCTAGAAGAAACAGCAGGTCTGCTGCCCAGCTGTTCCAGCCAGACTGCTGCTCCGAAGGTCTTTTCCAACCTTAATGATTCTATGATAAGGAAAAATAATTGAAAATAGAAAAGGTCTACCCATAGGCAAGTTCTGAAATGCTTCTGCATCTCTACCTTTGCCCTCACTATCCCAAAAGCCTGTGACTTGTTTCAAGTGGAAGAGGTGATTTGGGGCAGTTCACATCTATCCCTGGCATGCAGCAGAAGCCAAGAAGCTGAGCTAAAGTGCACCTTGATACCTCAAGGTGTGGCCTCACGCACTTTTTTCAAATACCTGCATCTTAATTACTTCAGAGAACAAATTTCTGACACTGGGAATAGAGCTAAACTAGCTGGGGTCTTTCATGCCTTCCTAACTCATTTTGCCATTGGTTCATTCAAAGCAAACCATCAAGCCAAAACTATTTCCTTTAATGCACTTGCTAGGGGTTTGATGCAAGTGGTGGGCTCTTTCATCTGCTGCTGCTGCTTCAAAAAAGGACATAGATAAGAAGATGAAAGAAAAAGGAAATCTCATGTATATAAGTATTGCTCCAAGAGACTTGCTTGCTCTGCACTTGCTCCATCAGCACAGCCCATGTGCTCACGCATCACAATCTCACCTCAGTGGCCTTTGGGACAGGGCTCCTCCATCACAGCCACCTGGAATGTCAAAAGTACAGCTACAATGAGGGCAAGAACAGCCAGCTTGTCCTGCTGAGACAGATCCCCAAGCATCTCTCTGCTGCAGCTTGTCGCATCAATACAGCAGTTATAGGGACACTTTCAGGCAACACAGTCCCACCCCAAGCCAGCTCCACAGCCCTTCAGCATCTCAGCTCACCCAGACCATGCCAGCAGGTGTGCCGAGCAGGATTCAAGCACACACTCAGCAAATTCATCCTTGCCCTGGTGTTCAGGCAGCATCCTGGGCTGTGTAAACACCACCTGAGCCCAGCAAAGGTGGCAGGAAAAGGGGCTGCTTACCCAGCATCAGGGAGCTGCTTCCTGCTAACCCTGGTAGGTATCCACCTGCTGCCAGGAGAGCATGAGCCAGGGCCAGGTATGTGCATCTCCTTCCTAGGAACAGGCCAGAGGAGGGAGAGAAACAAATAGGAGAGGAAAGATCAGGAGAAGATATGAGAGTTGACAGCACTTTCATCTATCACCACAGATATTAGTCTCAGTGCTCATTAAAGCCCTGGGTCTTCAAGTCATGAGAATTAGAAGTGGTAAAAAAGAAACCAAAACACCAAAACAAAACAACCTTTAATTGAATGGTTTCTTGTGGAACAAAGAAATGACATCTCTATTGAAAAGTGAAAAAAGTCTTTTTTCACTTGAAAATCTTTTGCTATTGTAAGTGAAAGCCAGAGGTAAATACATTTCATTTAGGTTTTATCACTACAACTCATCCTGACATTTACATTGTATTAAAGCTTTAATATTAATACCGTGCTGCTATATAATGTTTGATACAAAAATTAAATATATATATTTAAGTTAATATTTAATATGCTAAAATCCAAATCGAAAAATCTCTTTTCTCCATCAAAGAGAAAAGCATCCAGCACTAATTAAAAGTTATCCAGTGCTACTGAGGCAGCAGCACCAATTAAATCTAGTAACAAAGCACAATGCTACCAGTATCGCTTGTGAGAGCATCTCAAGTGCTCTTCACTGATCTGTACCAATGTGAGGACCAGGTAGAAAATGGCACTTCTTGCTCTTCATATCTTTGTGCATCACACACTGTGAAAGTGGAACAGGAGCAGCACTGTGACAAATGTGTGGAGAAACAGGACAAGGAGGGACAGTCTATGGAACATTGCAGGGAAAAGGTTTGTTGTGCAAACAAGTAACCTCCAGCCAAGCCTTAGCAGCTCTGGGCTATCCACTGCAGAGCGTCAGGCTCCTAGAGAAGGGAGTGCTGCTTTGAGGCAGTGGGTTTGAGCCAAACATCACTCCTGTCCCAATCACCATCCCCAGGCCACCAATGAGACGTATTTCTTAACTGTGCCCATTAATAATGAGAGCAGCCATGGAGCCCACACACGATAACCAAAAGAACTGTGCAGTGCTGCTGCAAAATCACTACTGGGTCCCAGGCTGGTCCATCTGCCCTGTGCACTACCATGGCCAGCAGAAAAGGGAGGCCAATACTGAGGGTGGAGGTCTCAAACACCCAAACCACAAACCCCAAGACAAGCCATGAATAGCTTTTTGGGTCTTAGAAGACAGGCGAGTGCCGACATTTCCTTGTGATGCACAGCCTGTTAGACATCCAAACACTTTAGGGCTAACCAGGACTTACCTCCCATGTACAAAACCACCTACCTATGACACAGCCCTTGGTCCTATCCAGGTCTAAACAGTTCAGATCACAGGATCACAGGATGTCAGGGGTTGGAAGGGACCATGGAGATCTTTGAATCCAATCCCCCTGACAGAGCAGGGCCATATACTACAACGTAATCTAGCACAGGTCACACAGGAACACATCCAGGCAGGTCTTGAAAATCTCCAGAGAAGGAGACTCCACAACCTCTCAGATGTTACAGCCCCAAAACACATCTCAAAATCAGAGAAAACTGAGGGGAACACATGGTACCCTTTTATTCCCCCAATCTCTCAAGACCCTGATCCAGTCTGCATTATTCCCCCAGTCCCCAGTTGTTCCAGTAAGCATCACTTCCAAACTTCTCCTGAACTCACAAACCTCTAATCTCCACCAGCCTAGCTTTCTTCATGCTGAACAATCAGTTTGGGACAATTCACCACATGCAGGCAAGGACCACGAGCACCTCTACCATAGCTGGTTCTTTCACCAGAGAGAAGCTGCAGATTCATGGAACTGCTCCACAGATCTCCCTCTCCCCTCAAGCTCTGTCTCTCTACCCACTTCTGCTTAATTGGAGGCCAGCTTTGAACTGCCTATGTTTAACAGGGCCTGATCTTCAAACTGAATATATTTAAGAGGCCCTGATCTTCATAATGGCTGTGTCTGAGGCCCTGGATTTCAAAGCAGCTCCACTTAAGAGGACTTTGTCTGGGAGCTGCAACTATATAATAGACCCTGTTTTTAAACCAGGAATGTTTAATAGGATCTGATGTTTAAAGTGCACATGTCTCATTTGACCTAATCTTTATAATCCTCCTTCCCTCCCTCTTTTCTGATATTTCTTCTTATCCTTTGCTGTTCACTCTCTCTCCAGCACCAAGATGCCCATGGCAGATCCCTGCCTCTGCTGGGAGACCCACCAGGACCATGAGCTGCTCTCGCAGGGACCATCCTGAAGCCTTTGAAAACCCTCCATGGTTTCCAAGACCAGTTCCTAATTCCCATTGTTCTCCCTCTGCTTTTGCCAGGAGAGATCCCTCCTCTGGAGCTCACCCAGAACTGGCCAGTGATGGGAATACAGGCACAAGACCACCATTAAAGGCTTGTTTTAACAGGAATGTGAAGGCTAGCAAAAAGCCCCAACACCCGATTTTTTTAATTGAAAATGTGTGGGTTTTTTTCCATCCTGCTCTGCAAGAATCAGCTGCCTCATACCATTTTATTTCCATATTGCCTTCCCTAGTGCTATGAGAGATGTTGCACCTTTGGAAGAGAGGTCCTCTCCCTGGAGTAGGCAGGATATTAATTTTCAGAGAGTTGTAACTAAAAGGCTGAAGCTACAATTTATTTTGCCCCCTCGTTAATCATATGGGATTTTTTTTTTTTTTAATCAACTGTTTTACCAAGTTCAGGCGCAAGGAATCACTATCTCTTCCAAGCAAAGAATCCATAAATAGACACACAGAGTGTTTCTACAGCAGCTTTGAATAGTCTCATGCCCATCTACAGCTGAGTCTTAGATGTGTCCACCTCAGAGTACAGCAAAGCCCCTCAGCCCACAGCACCAGAAACTAACTGCTGGGATTTCAAGGTACACACATCACCCCAGACTCATCCATGTACTTTCTGTCATACACAAGTATCTCAAGACTTTTTTTTTTTTTTCTCCTTCAAGAATCCAAGCCTTCAAACTAACCAAAACCACGGGGCCATACTGCAATTTCTTCACACTGACAGATAGGACAGGCTGTGCTTGGAAGGGTCACAGGTGCTGTGCCAGCAGCTGCTGTGCTCTACCCTCCCATCGCCTTTCTGTTCCTGGCATCCGTTGCCAAAATACCTCCCTCTGAGGTTACAAAAACCTCAATAGTCAATTTTAATGCCTGCACTGACACTGCTTCAAAATTGTACAGCCCACAGGTCAAGTACTTTTTTAGCACATCTCCCAGCAAAGGAGGGACGCTGTCACCAAGCCATAAAGTTTACTGCCCCCAGAGCTCTCAGCCAGCTGTGGATCACAGAGCACAAGGAATAAAGTCTGATGGGCTCTGTTCCCTGCCTAGCCTGGTCTCTTCCACTAATACAACTGCTCCCCATAAAGATGTGCTGGGTTCCTGAAATGCCATGTCAAGCCCCAGTGCACTGGGGGGTAGATGTGTTTTGAGATCATCCCAGGACTGCCCAGGGATCACAGCAGCCCACCCTGCACCTCGGCTATTATCTGGCAGCTCATTAGTGACTGCAGAATTAAACAAGCCTGTGTTCAGCATGACCTTAGCCACCTTTGCTGCTGCTCCCTGGAACTCACCATTTTGCCCAGAGACCACAGATTGTCCTTGAGAAGCATTGCCAGTGAGCAGAGGGCATGGTGTGGCTCAGCCAGGTAGGAATGCAGCCATACACAAGCCCTGGGGGAGATGGGACTCCAAGGCAGGGACCTGTGCCTCGGTTTCCCCTGTCTGCTTTCCCTGGAGTGCAGGAAGGGGACCAAACCAGTAGTGCCTGGCCCACTGCTGTAGGACCTTTCAGCAGTGCTCCTCAGAGCCATTGACTTGCAATGTGGAGGAAATAAAGAGAAAAATATTCTCGACCACAGCTGGCCAAGACAAATTAAATCAGAGATAAACCAAGGGATGGTTTGAAGAATAAGGAAGGATGGAATGTGCAAGTAAAGCCAACACAAGGCATCTCTCCTACAGCACCTGAACAACCTGAGTGTGAGGACATCTCACATCTCCATCCCTCAGATGATCAATGAACCCTTCCTTAGAAACATGCCTCCCTCCTATGCCCCAGTGCCAGCCCCAGCGCCTCCCTGGCTGGAGCAGCCCAGCTCAAATCACACCATGGGGTTAGAAACCCCCATCTGCCCTGTACTCGCACCTCCACCATCACTCACTGCCTGCTGGGTGCTCCTGCAGAATTAATTCACCATGTTTTATTAGCAGTTGAATCAAGTGCTGGCACTGCCTGAAGATTTATGCTCCGCACAAGACTTATTGACAGACAATGAGGTTGGGAGGTTAGAGAAGCAATATTTCCAGAATTTGCATAAAACAAGGGCATTTCATAATTCAGTTGATGCAGATTTGGATAAGATTAAATTGTTGGCCATTTTATAATTAGATGGCTAATCATAAAATAACCTTTGCAAGTCATCAAAAACCATTATTATACAAATGGATTCCTGCTCAGTACCAAACTTAGCTCAACCTTGTCCTTGAGGATCAGAGATGGAAAAAGGAAGCCATTTTTGGTAGAGATCATTCTGCAGCCAGCCCCACGTTGCTACAATGTTTTATGGATCACAAATGCCTAATCAATAATGCAGCGCTTTCGGGAAAGACATTCTTTCTTTGTCTCTGGCTGGAGTTGTTTGGCTGGCTGCTAGCAATTTTTTTTATGTGGATTCATTGTTTTGGAGATACCCTCCAAAAGCATCTTGGGGCAGATTCAGCAGAAGGAGGGGGGAAAGTTTATCAGGGTAAAAATAGACACCCTGGCAAGCAGCTAGAATCATTGCTCTGGGTTCAGTGGTCGAGTTGTCAGGTTAATGAATGGCCCTGGGAATCCATTAAGTATGCAGTGGGTGGAAGATCCCTTCTTCAGCAAAGCAAAACAAAGCCAAAGCACCTCTTCCCACATGCCAGTGATTATTTTCTCAGAAAGTCAGACTAGGAAGGCAATAGCTGCAAAGGTGGTGATGGAGCATGTCCAGAGAAGTCCTCCTCACTCTCCACTTCTCCCTGACAGGAGGTTGGAGCCAGGTGGGGTCATGTTTTTCTCCCAAGGAACAAGAGATAGGACAAAAGGAAATGGCCTGGCTTGTGCCAGAGGAGTTTTAGGCTGGATATTACAAAAACTTTCTTCCCCAGTTGTCAAGCTCTGGCCCAGGCTATCCAGGGTAGCGGTGAAATCCCCATGATCCCTGGAGGAATTTAAAAGTCATGCAGATGAGGTGCTGAGAGACACAGTTTAGTGATGTCCTGGCAGTGACAGGTTGTTGGACTTGAAGGTCTTAAAGTTCTCTTCCAACCAAAGCAATTCTGTGATTCTACAAGAACTCCCTCAGAGCCCAGGACCCCTGTGCATCCCTCAGTCCCTACCAAGCCCTGACTGTCCAGTCAGTGCCTGGATTGTTGAGATTATGCTTTCCAGAAACTCAAGTTTGCCTACCCAGGGTTTTCCCTACATTTGATTTTCTGTCCCATCACAGAGGGGCAGATGTGTTGCTCCATGGCTGAAGAGTAGGGGTACAGGCTCCCTATGCAGAACCCACCCCCCCCACCTCATCTTCCCTCATAGTACTCCTCTGCCTCGTACGGTTATGGGAGAAAAACTCCATTAAGCATCCCACAACAAAACCCTGTAACAGCACTGAGGACTTAATTCCAGACCAGCCCTGACCCAAAACTCACACTGAACTTCAGCAGTGCCTTGGACTCCTGCTGCCATGCTCATCTCTACACCAACATCTACTACAGCACAGGCTTTTCTACAGGGTCAAGGCTTGGGAGGAAGGAGGCACTTTGAACAGGCACAACTGCTTGGAGGGGAAAAACAATCAGCATAAAATGCTTGGACATACATAGCTCTGGAGGCAAAGCAATAGTTGTGGTCTGCAGGGCAGCCCCTGACCAGCCAAGGCAGTAAAGAGATTTCCTTGGGAATCGCCTCTGTAAAATAGTTATCTTATCACTGTCCTCTGTTTGACTTTCCATGCTCATTGTAAGAGGAATTATGTGTTACAACTCACTATTCATTTGTGTGTCCATCTGTCTAACTAGTGTACTGACCATATTTGACTTTGCCACCTGAGTAAATGTTGAATCTCCTTAGACCTCCTGGATGGGCAAGAACAAGAGAAGAGTGAATAGGAATCTGGCACATTACACAAACTCTCCAAGTACACATTTTCCCCTCAATGACCCCAAAGAGCTCTGGTAAACAGTAGTTAAACCAAAGCCCTCCACACCTCTGGCATGGGGATGAGGGGTGAGCAAACCAGCTCACAGCAGGTACTGCAGAAGAGGAGTCACCCAGGAGCACAAGAGGCTGCAGCTCTCCAGCCACCCCCTTTGTCACCACTAGCTCACATCCTGCTCTTCCCTCTCTCAGTATCACAGCTAGCACCTTTAGACAGTTTTGGTATAAACTGAACCAAGACCTTATCCCCAGCTCTGCTCAAGGGCTGCAGCCGCTGGGATGACCCCAGGTGGTAGCAGAACTTCCTCCACGGCTGCACAAGGACCACCAGGTCAGGAGCCAGCGGCAGCAGGGCAGATCCAAGGGTTCCCTTACATGCAGCACAGAGCCTCTGTAGAACATTAACTGCCTCTCACCAGCTGCGCAAACAGGGCAATCCAAGGTCCGTTGCACAAGCACCAGGCCAGGCTGGTATAAGTAAAAAAAACCAAACAAACCTCAAAACAACTACAAAAACACACAAACAAACAACAACAACAACCAAAGCCAACAACAACCAGCCAGCCAAACTTTAAAATGTGGGTCATGTACCGTTTACTGCAACCTCCCCGCCTGCATCTGTCACAGTCCAGACACATCTGTAATCCTCTTCTAAACCTGGTGCTAATTCTGAAAGCCCAAAACCTGTTGAGCCATCATTATTAATTAGCTTGCTGGTACCAAGAGACACAGGAAAGGTGATCACTTTATGAGTTTCTGTGCAGCCTGCTGCAGTGCCATGCTGGGGAGCCTGATGGAACGGCTGTGGAAGGATTTCCCTCCCACGCCACACCAGCAGCCCGGGAATTAGCTGCTCACCCAGAGCAGAATTCCAGCTTGGCTGCAGCCTCATCCACAGCACAGGATGGTGTGTCACCACAGCAAGTGTCTAATAAACATAATTATAGAAGAAACTTATGATTGTTCAGAAGTGTGTGGGCAGAAACAGGCACTAAGTGATGTCAAAGCATTTCAGTAACTGCAGCAGCACTTTAAAAAATCTCCCAGTTCTATATTTTGTCAGAAAACCAAGAGAAGGCATCAGTGGAGGATCTAACAGACCTTCCTCTTTAACCTCACCAAAAGGTGAGGCTAAGCAGGGTTTGCTCACACCTCCTGCTGCAGACAGATGAGTGTCACAAAGGTGATGGCACTCAGCTCTTTAGTCCAAGGTTTGCTCCCAGAAACCATGTTCCTTCTTTACAGGTAAGAGGTACCCGACTCCTTTCTACTTTGCTTCTCCCACCACCTGAGAACCCCCAGTGAAAAGCAGGACAAGCAGGCCCTCTGACAGGAGGCAGAAGTCCCAGTAAAAGCTCTCCTGCAAGAATCTCCTTACTGTGAGGACACCAGGCTCTGTCCCAAAGCCTCAGCCTTTGCTCAGAGCCCACCTGGGCACACTGGCCCATGGTCTGAGGCTGCCTCTGAGAAGGCTGATGGTATGTTTGATTCCATTATTTATGGCTTGGGTGATCCAAAGCGTTACAGACACACTCAGAGACACTGGGAGCTGCCGAGAGGTGCCTGGGGCATTTCCTCTCAGAGATGTTACAGGTTTAAACAAGAGCATTTTCCAAACACTTAGCACATGGGGCTTTTGAAGGCATCGTGGTGGAAGACTTGGCTGAATAGCTGAATGAGCTCTTGGGAAGATAGGGACACAGAAAAGAGGAATTTAGCTGATACCTTGTATCAGTAACACCCAAAACGACCTTTCTTCTTTTTCTTCCAAGAGAAGACATTCATAGACACACCAGCTTTTCCTTCCTCACCTTTGCTTGCTAATGCAGAGTTGGAGCTCTTTTTACTGAGTTACTTAGTTGTGTTCTCACCAGCTTCCCACCCTAATGTGGCTCCTGACCCATCTCACAAAACAAGTCTGACATCCTGGCATCACCCTTGTCCCATAGACATGGCCCCAGGGGCAGGAGGGCAAAGCAGCCAGCCCAGAGCCAGATGGGCATCTGTAAAACCCAGCTAGAATCTTAAGACAAGGGAGAGAAATTTTTTGTATTTCACTGTGGCTTGCTTCTGGCAACAGAGGAAACTTAGCAGGTCTCTCTCCAGCCAGCCCCAGAATACTTCAAAACATCCATGACAGGCACATAGCTTCTTAGCAAGCAGAAGAAGAGTTCATCTCTCTTCACTTTACCTTAAAATACAACTCTTGAGGTCAATTACCCAGAAAAGACAGCAGAAAGAATAACAAACAGTTTACACTTCAACATGGCTTTTAACAGAAACACCACTCAACCCCCCTGCCTGATGTGGAACCACGGCAAGCTGCCTGGGGACAGCTGGCAGGGAGCACCCAAAGAGCATCTCTTGGGTCATTTACATGGGCAGCCCAGCATCTCGAGGCAAGCTAAAACCAGTACAGGGGTAGTGGATCTGGCAGGCAGGTGCCCTGGCACAAACTACTATCCTCAGGGTCACAGCCTCTGCTCAGTCAGACCAGGAGCCAGCATGACATTAGATCAGGCCTTTCTCCTCTGGGTTTCTCTCTTCCATTGCCTGTGGGTGGGGAGGAAGACAGGGAAGAAATAAGATCTCACTGCCTTCTCCTGTGCATTGCACAAAATAAATCCAAAATGGATTGGTGACCTACTTTGTCTGAGAGGCTGTAAATAACACACAGCACAAGCCATTGCCATTCAGACCCCCCCAGCCATCTGTAACAGATAAATCCACCTGGGCAGAGGAAGCTTTCCCCCAGCACACCACTGCCAGAGCATGGCCCTGGCCCCAGGAAGCTATGAGGAACAGAGGCCAGGGAGGAACAAGACAGGAGGAACAAGCCAGGGACATACATAGCTGGAGATGCTGGGTCATGAAGCCAAGACACAGAGAGGCTTGAGAATCATCCAGGGGCATGAAGCCTCTCCAAGAAGCTCACTCAGCCACCACCAGCTAAAGCAGGGCTCTGCAAAGCCCAGCAGGTCCCAGCACAGCAAGGAACCCTCAGCCACAGCAACATCCCTGGTTTTTCACTTCCTGCAGCAAGGGATCACACCACCCTGGTTCATGCTAGCCCAGTTTGCTGCCCACCACAGCATGGAGCTCCATCACATGGACCATCCCAAACCCCACACCACTGCACACTGGCCAGAAGTCTGCTGAAAGCAGCAAAAGCTTTCATTGGGTCAAATCAGTCCACTGTCATCTGCATTATGCTGCTTCTTAACTGGAGCCACAGGGACCAGCCATCTCTCCCATCTATGGCCAGGAACTGCACCCTGAACACTGCACTGGGTTTATCCCAGCTCCTAAACCTGTGCTTGAGCAATGCTCTGATGTCTTTATGTCTCTTCTGCCTATGTAGGGCAAGGACATGGGAGATGCTGCTGTCCTCCCACTCAGAGCTATTGTCTGCTGCAGGTCCTGACATTATTTTGCAGAAGTACGTGGATGTGTGTGCATGGTGAGGGAAGATTCTCCAAAGCAGAACATGATTCAGCCTCCTGGGCAGTCACTGCTGCTCACCACAATGAGAGTGTTTAGATGCAGAACAGCAGGAGGGGTGTGATCTGGCTGGGCTTGACCTGGAAAATACTGGTAATACCAGTCTGGAGGAATGCACTTTATAAGAGCATTATTGATGTGATCTAATCAAACAAGACACATAAACACCAGCAGAGACACAGGACTAAGGTTAGAAGTATTAAGACACAGGTGTCTGTCCATAACCCAGCTGTTTCTCAGGGAATATGACATAGACAAGCCAGAGCTCTGTCAGCTCCACTCATCAGCTCATAACTCTTAAACAGTCTCTGGGTGCTCAGACCCACAAGCAAATCTGATGCACCCAGCCAACCCACAACAGAAGCAGCCCATGGTAAACCCAGCCCAGAAACTCAATGACTGCCAAGGTCCTTCCGTTCACATAGGGCAGCAGAGATCATTGTAACCCTTCATTTTACACCCACATTGAAAGCACCAGAAGGTTGTGCACAGGATTCCAGCTCTCCCTACTCCTCACCTCACCTTCCCCAGGGGCTGAATGTTTCCACCGGTGCCACCAACTCACCTGCCAGCTTTGAAATAACCTCAGGCAGAGGTCACCTGCCCAGTTACTTGGCAAGGATGCATAAAAAACACGTTTCATAAAGAGCTGGAAAGTTTTATGACCTGCTATATTCCCCTGTCCTGGGCTGTGCTCTCATTTATCCACTTGCGAGATGGACCCGGCCACTCCCACTCCAACCACCCAAAGCCATGGGAAGAGCTCTCAGTTTCACAGACAACTATTTATAAGATGTTGGTGCCAGAGCCTGTGCTTCCCCTACCTGTTTTATTTTTAATCTTCATTTCATAGAGCTCAGAGAATTCTTTCAAGGTTCCTGTGAATGATCTTTATCCCTTTTACAGCTCGTTCCAATCCTGTGAATTAAATCCCTGGGTGGCCCTGGAAGAAAAAGGATGACATTTGAAACAAAGTAAGAAACTGCAAACAGAACATATTTTTAAAGAAAACGCACTACTCTAACCCCAGCAAGCCATAAACAAGTGCATCTGGCATCTGTACATCCCCAAACCCTTTACAGCGAGGTTAAAAAAACAAAAACAAAAACAAACAAACAAAAAAGATTAAGATTAATGGTATAATCTGCATTTCATACTAAAGGGACTGGGACTCTAACAAGGGAAAGGGCTGAATTTTGTGTACATAACTATTGTATCTCACAGGGCAGGGGTGTAGCCTTGAGGTCATCTTGAGCATGTAAATTATGACATGCACATCAGCCCCCACAAAAGCATCCAAAAGCTGAGATCCTGAACTGCCTTTCCCTAACACATCACTAAGGTGCATTTTTAATTCTTTTCCAGATGTGGAAGGACAAATTCCACAGCACCTTTGGAGCATTTCTTCTCTTCCTGCTTGGCCTTGTTCCTGTAGAGGGAAGGCCCATTTCATAAGACTGCCAAATGTTCATCCATCTGCCTGCACGCTCATTGTGCTCTAACAGCTCTTCACCAGCACCTATCTTCAGGCCTCAAAGGGCTTCATGGGTCAACCATTCTCTCTTAGTCCATGCTGTCAAACCCATCTGGTTGCAAGGGGAGAATACTTACCCTAATTGTCCAAGGGAGGTCTAGAATTTGGGTCACTCTCACTTTGAGATCAAACAGGAGAATATTTGCTTTCAGAATTGGGTCCCTCACTCCCAGAAGGACATCAAGGGGCTGGAATGTGACCAGAGAAGGGCAACAGAGCTGGGGAAGGGTCTAGAGAACAAATCTGGTGAGGAATGGCTGAGGGAGGTGGGCTTGTTCAGCCTGGAGGAGACTCAGGGAAGACCTTCCAGCTCTTGACAACTCCCTGATAAGAGGTTGAAGCCAGGGTGTGTCAGTCTCTGCTCCAAAGGAACAAGTGAAGGACAAGAGGAACCGGCCTCAAATTGCCCCAGGGGAGATTTAGGTGGTACATGAGGAACAGCTTCCCCTCCAGGGTTGTCCAGGCCTGGCCCAGGCTGCCCAGGGCAGGGGCAGTCCCCATCCCTGGAGGGGTTTCAAAGCCATGGAGATGTGGTGCTGAGGGACACGGTTAGTGATGCCCTGGCAGCGCTGGGCAAGCAGTTGGATTTGACGATCTTCAGGGTCTCTTACAATGCGATTTTTCTGCGTTGTGGAGAATCCTTCACTTTTGACTCTCCCACCGTTCCCCGAGAAGCAGCAGCCAGTGGGAAGGACAAGACCCGGCTCTGCCGTGTGACAACACCCCCACTTAGTGGCAGGAGCCGAGAAGAACCCTTCGGTGTAGAAAGGACTCTAATAAACGTACAAAACCATCTCCTGGCTCAATACGGCTCCGGCGGGTAAACCAGGTGTTTGGGCTGCAGTTGCTCAGCGGGTGCTTATCACAGCGCTCCAAAGAGATGTCCGACATCAAGAGAGCGGGAAAAAGATTTTCTTCCTTGCAAGGGAAGGATGATGCAGCTCCCCTGGCCCTGGGGACGGGGGAGGGTGGTGACTTTTCACACCTTCCCGCTGCCCTGGCAGCCCAGGATTGGCAACTGAGAAAGAGCCACGGGGAGGACAGAGGCGGGCTCGGGGGAGATGCGGCTGCAAGGATTATTAGGCAGAAATTAATCTGTAAAGAGAACTTCACAACAGTTCGAGAAAATATTGATTTTGTGTTTGTCTGCTTCTGCAGGGCTTGAGAAATGGCAGATTTAGACATTAGCTGCAGCTGGTTTGGCTTAATTCAAACCTCGATTTACACTAACCCTGGGAACAGACAAGTACATCAGCAGAATTGAATCTAAAATGATTTAATTCTTTTCCCCCCCCTTATCTAGTCCTTTTGGGTAGATCTAACACCGGCTTTAGCACCTGTTACATGCTGCACAATTACAGATAACAGGCTTTATTATTACAGGGCAGCAGATTCTAATTTGATAGTGGAATTTTTAGCCCAGCAGCCTCCCCAGCACTTGACAGCACCATCCCCAGCCACCACTGTGACAACTTCGCAAACAGAGGACAGTAAAATCAGTTTTTTACACACCATACTTTGCTCTTAAAAGGCATCAGTGTAGACAGTGACAGCAGAGTCCCTTCCTCAGGGCTGGTACCTTCCTCAAAGCCGAAGTTTAGGGTGTGATTTCCAAATGCAAACATATACGCACAACAAACAAAAAAGCCACATTAAAAAAATCCCTGAACACCCTTTCATGCATTTACAAATAAACCCCCTCTAAAGTATCAAATTTGCTTTTCACAAGCTGTTAGGTCACTGGGTCCTGTATGTCCCAGGTGCTGGGTTTGACCCATGTCAGCCAGGTGCTCCAGTGGCAAGGGGAGATGAACTTGCACTCGTCACCCAGGGCAGTTCTGTAGTGTCTTCACAATCGAGGTTTTAACTCCTTGAAATTTATCTTTTCTAGTGTTTTCCAAATAGAAATACTATTTTCCTCACTCCAAACCCTTTGGTTTCTACTGCAAAACGTTTTCCCTGACCTTGAACCATAATTTAATCTTTTATTATTCTGTACTGGCAGAGATGAAGAATTGCAGGTTCCTTAAAATTCCAAAACACAATTAGTTTCCTGCACAGCCACAACTAGCTCTTAACACAAGTTGTCTCTATCTCTTGCAAAACACAGGAACTGCTCAGCTAATCCTCAGCATGTATCTACTAGGCTAAAATTGTCCTTTTAATTTCTTAAGCCTCTAAACTCACAGGTTATAACGTAAAAAACCAACCAACCAAACAAACAAACAAAACCCACACAAAAAAAACCACACACAAAAAACCAATCACATGGTAAATTTTACAATGTTCTTGCTCAACAAATACCAGAAGCAAAGGCAAGAGAGGAGGCATTTTGATGCTTCAAAAAAACCCCAAAGAATTTTTTGGCACTGCAGCAGCCCCAGATACTCATCATGACCTCAGCATCCCCTTTTACCCTCCATAGGGTTCAATATGGAATCTAAGACAGCCTCTCCATCTTCACCAATATAGCTCATGAAACATCTTTGAGGTTTAACCAACTCAAATTAGCCACCAGTGGGAAATTTATTTTATTTTTTTTTCACTCCAACAGAGCACACTCATAGCCCAGGTAAACCCCGCTCAGGGGAGCCAGGAGGAGAGCAGGGATGGAGCAGCACCTATGCAGTGCAGGGACAATTCCAGAATGAAGCTAAGATGCTCCTGGTGCAGCCAAGTGCCCAGCCATGACCCAGGATCACCCTGCTGCTCTGGGAGGACAAACCAGTGGACACCCTCTGTGCATGCTGCAGCCTCACCATGCCTTCCTGGAAGCATCAGTCAGGGAAAGGTGATGCTCAAACTCAAATATCTGCATCACTGCTACACGATTCATTGTTTCACACTCTGCAATTTACTCTGCCCTGTGCCATTGTATTAGTTACCCAGCACCGTGCATTAGCAAGGTCAGCAGGGCAAGTTGGGATGACACCAGTAGTTGCACCCATGTTTGGGGCTTTGTATGCCACAGCTGCTGGGAGCAGGCAAAGCACTTCCTTTACTATGGCTGGTTCTTTGGGAGAGCCAAGGAATAGGGTGCAGCACTTCAGCTGCTTTATATTTCCTTGAGTTACAGGAAATACCCAAAATAGGATAAAATCCTTTCCTTTATGGTGTGCCTCCCTCCAAGGCTGCATGCAGGGAGGGCTCTCCCCACGGGTGCTGAGCCAAAGGAGCAACCTGCTGTTTGCACAGCACTTTAGTAGAACTAGCTGTGAAAACAAGATAAAAAGGCTGTGAAAACCCTCCGAGCAGCAGGAACAAGCCCAGCAGCTGGGAGCCCTTTGAGGTACACACAGCAGCTCCTGTGATGCTGGCCGTGGAGCTCAGCACTGCTCTCCCCCATCACTCACCACACAGTTCCATCCCAAAGGAAGCCTGACAATAAAAAAAACTTGGATTTTTTTTTGGTTTTTTTTTTCTCCTCTCCTTACTCCAAGATTTTTGCTCTCTGGCTTTTCCTGGATGGAAAAAACATCCCACTTGCAGTTAGGGTACTGCCATCACCTGGGAGCTCCAGATCTGCTACTTCCCTGATGAAAATTAATCCTTTCTCTGTGGATTCAAACAAGGGGTCATCTGCTCTGCTGAGGAACACAGGACACCAAAAGCAAATAAAAAGTTTAAAATAAAGCAGCACCTCAGGATTTCTGCAGCTTTTCAGCAAGCCAGGCCATGGGAACAGATTCCTCTCCCACACGACAGAGGCTCCTGGGACTTTCATTCCAGTCTTCCGAGTAAGTCTTAATTAAGTGTCCTGACTTCTCCCTGCAAACGACCATTGCACAGCCTCAGAGGGCTCTGTTACCCCAGGGGCTTCAAAGGGACAACAGTCAAGACACAGCTGAGAATACAAAGCCCTGGACTGAAAGGAGTCTCCAGCAAGACTCCCTTCCTGGGTCTCCAGCTCTAATTCGGAGACTCCACAGCCAGCATGAAGTTCAACCTTTACAAGATTTTTACTGGAAATAGAGTATCCGAATTAACAGAAGAATGAAGCAAACCCTGCCTTTTCCCCACACCTGAAGAGTGATGCCCTTTCCCAAGTCCCAGGACAGCCAAGCTGGGCTTTTGATATCCACACCAGAGGGAGCTCCATTTTCCAATTAAACACTATTTGTCTTGTTTACTCATTAAATAGGCCTTGCTCATTTTCCTTGGCAATTTTCTGCCCCTCAGTCTTTCTTAATAAGCCCTGCACAATGCAGGACAGCGGCGCTATCTGGCTTTACAGCATCAGAGCAGCGGTTAATACTTCTCAGCCTCATAATCCTTTCATTTAGGGGCAGCTCCCAAACATTCACACCAAGCTCAGGCTCCAATTTATTCTCCAGCAGCTCCTGCCCACTCAGGACTCGCAGCTCACAACAGCTTCAGGAAGGAAACTCAGTTCTGAACTTGGTTTAGTAAAGCCTTCAAGTGAAGGGCTAGCTGAACCTACTCCAGCCTGAGCAGAGAGAGAGGTGTGTTTATGATGATTTCTCTTAACACCAGAATGGCAGGAGCTAAAGCCAGGCTTTCAGACAAGTGGTCCTTGAGATTTTTTTTTTTTCTTTTTTTAAAGCCCTGCTGATTTTCCACTCAGCAAAGGGACTAAGGACAGTGACCCACTAAGAGGCACAGGGATGGACCCTCTCCCACCCTTTCTATGCAGCCACCCCCAGACAGCAGCATGTGCCCCGATGGCTTTGGTGGCTTGCCAAAGATGACGCATCACATCTCAGCCCCAAACACAGCTTACCCATTAGACTAGCTCACATGCTAGTCTAATGAGCGTCATTTCAGTTTGCCCAGCACCCTTTCAATGGCAGAGAATTAGTATATTAGTAATTAGTATATTAGTAATCACTACATTTCATCATTGGCTACATACAAATAGGACACCACTCTGCTGTTATCACATCAGAACAGCTACTTGGATGTAGCTTTGGCCTCCAAAGGAAGGAGGCCAGAAGAAGCTCTGCTACATCACACACTCCTGATGTTTATCTCCAACCCATCCCTTTCTTTTCTGGGATCTGCAAAGATCCCAGCCATGCTAAACTCAAAACACACAGCACCTTCCCAGTAGCCAAAAGCATTTCTAAACAGCTGATGAAGCTACTAAGGGAGGAGGGGAATGGTCCCTTCTTCCCCAAGGTGAGAGGCTAACAGGAAGTTAGCAGCTGGTCAGGGAAGAGTAGATCCCCCATGAAAACACTCTGCTGTATCTCACCACCCCAGTGCAGTGCTGCCTCTCTGAGGCCATGGGCAGAGGCAGAGTCCAAGTGACAGGGTGATGTTCATTAGCACCATTGTTTATTTGAAGGAGCACAGCCCTGGCAGTACAGAACAGCCTCATGGGGAGCGAGGGGCCAGCTCCAAACATGTCACCCCAAACCAAGGCTCCCACATGTGCACAACACCCTCCCTCCTCCTAGAGCAAAGGAACCACTCCAAGGCCCGTGGGAAGCCAGGGAGGGGACAGGAAGACCCAAGACACATAGCAACCTTGACAAAAGCCAATCTGGTGGTACCAAATCGGTACTTGCTGCAGCCGCTCCTCCGGGGGGACACATGGTGGCCACAGGCTTCTACTGTTGAGAATCTGGGTCTTGAGCAGATAGAGGTCTTGTTCTTGCCATTTGCTCTTCAGCCCCCCCTCGTTTGCCTTTCTGTAATGACCCCTAAACTCGTGTTCCAGACATTAGCCAGCAGATAGCCCCATTTATTACAACACAGATCTACCTGGGAACAGAAGGAAAAAAATCCATCCCTGCCTAAGGCCTGGCAGAGGGTATTTCTTCCTGTGGCTCCCCTGACATTCAATTTATTAAAAAAAAATATAAAAGAAAATATAAAAGAAAAGAAAAAGCAGAACAATCCTTCATGATAAGATTAAGGTCCTTGATGTGTGATTCTGTTTCAACAAGCCCAAAAACTGTCGAGCTTTCTCCTGCATGAAGAGCTGGTCTTGGGTTCCACCACAGGCTACTGCTTTCCAAGCCCTGGTCATCTACAGAGGGAAAAGAAAGGACATGTACACCTCAGTTATGAGTACAAAGACATCCTGGTTTAAAAGGCTGGAGAAAAAAAAAAAAAAAAAAAAGACAAAAAAGAAGTTGCTGTTATCACCTGCTACCCATAGGAAACAAGACTTGAAGCCTAGGAGTACCCATCTTGAAACCAGGAGAGGCTTGCACACCACTAGTTTCCCAGCACAGCTGAGATGTTTTTTCCTAGCAAAGCTGGGGGTGATAGTCAGCAACTTCCCAGGGGAATGCTCCATTTCTGGATGGCCCATGTGCCCTTTCAGGGCTTTCCCTTACTTGGCTTGAGAGAAAACCACCTAAAGCACAAACTCACTGAGGTTCCTCATGTTGCAAGAGACGGAAAGTACTGAAGAACAGCTTTGGGGTTTGCTCCTAACCAGTTCAACTCCTACAAGAGCTGTTCAGCCCCAGGTCTAGTGGTCAAAGACCATCTTTAACAGCCGTTTGGTGCCTTCAGTTTCAGCAGGGCCCCAGAGCACCCAGGAGAGCTGAACATCAGGTATGCTTCAATCACTGCCATGAAGAAACAGCACTCAGCAAAGCCCTGTGAATCCTCTGATAAATGCAGCCATAAGATACAGTGCCCTGAACTGAAGACCCCTGTTTACACATACTGCAAAGAACCCCAGTTTGAGCTTCAGCATTTGCTCACGGTAACAGCGTCCCAAGCAGCCATGGCACAGCTCTGGGGCCTGTTGAGGCTCAGCCCACAGCTAGGGGAGTTTCTTTTAACAAGTTACTGACAGCACCAGTCTGGCACCATAAATCCCAACAGCCCAAGCACGCCACAGACAACTCTGCTGCCTTTGGGCAGTGGGATTTCACTGCACACCTGTACTCTGTCACCACACAAGCTGCCTCACTGTCACCTTCAAGTCTCTCTCAAAGCTTAATTTGTATGGATCGCTTAGCTTTCAGAGGAGTATGACCCTGCCTAGGACAGGAGGAGATATGGAAGGGTTTAAGTGAGGTTTATTTTGAGAAGGGGAAGGAATTACTCTGTCTCAGGAGTATTTATTTGTCAGAAGAAAGAGCTTTCACAACAGATGACAGCTCTAATCCAGGGACAGATGCAGCCCCAGATCATGAAGACTAAGCTTGGTGAAAATACTCACCTGGGCTCCTCCTGGGATGTGAAAACACCCCCACACTTGCAGTTTTACCCCTCCACCAAGCAGAGCATTTCCCTCTCTCATCATTCAGGCTACCAGAGCTCCCATGACTTGGTCCAAGCAAACACCTGCATACCACAGTGCAAACTCTCTTCTTAAAGCCACGCTGCCTGACAAGGCAAGGACACCCCTCTGTTTGCACATATCCTGAGTGAACATCTTCAAGAGAGCACAAGAAACTGTTTACACCCCAGTGAGCACTTACAGGCTACTTACAGACTCCAGCACAACCCAGATACAACCATGCGGAGCTGAGGAACAGAGCAGCTGTAACAGCACCAAGTTCAGCAAAAGGGTACAAGGTGGCACAGTGTGAACTGGAGCTCAGTGCAGCCACAGGTACAGGTAAACAGCAGGACAAAGGCAGCCTGTGCTGCCTACAGCACACAGCTTACACCACTACCTAGAAACACCTTAAAAATCACGGTAGAGGGGGAAATACCACACTGAGGGTGGTAAGACCCTGGCCCAGGTTGCCCAGAAAGGTGGTTGATGCCCCACCCCTGGAACCATTCCAGGTGTGGTTGGCCAGGGCTCTGAGCAACCTGCTCTATTTGCAGATGACCCTGTTCCCTTCAAAGAAGCTGGACCAGATGACCTCAAAAGGTCCCTTTTCGCCTAATCCAGTCTATGATTGTGACCCTAAGCCAGTCCTGACAGCATACAGATGCCTATGCAGGCGTGCACAGAGCTTCATCCCCTTGCTCTTCCTCCCAAGGAGGGACAAGGGTGGTGTGACCAGGTAACCTCCTGTCTGGAAGAACAGTAGTTGTGGGCTTACTGGTGCTGGTGGTCTGAAATGGCTTGGCATTTTCCTGTAGGACATCTTTTCTGGCTGTACTTGCATGAAGGCTCTGTTGAGCAAACCGCTATCGTTCTTCCTGTTCGAGGAAGAAATGTTCAGGGACCTTGATAAGAAATTCACAGGCTGCAAAAGGGAATAAATAAAGAAATAAATATGGGAAACAAGACAATTTGCCCAGAGCTGGTACCTAGCCTGGACAAAAGGCTACCTAACAAATCCAACCCTTCTTCCACATCCACAGCTACTGGTCTACTGATCACAGGCAGCTGCAGGTGGCAAAGCTCCCACCACAGCTTTGCCCAAGTTTTCTGTGGAGCAGAAACTGGTTCTACCCCAACTCTGAGCCCAGCACCCTCACCTGGGCTCTCTTGAAACAGACATTCTTGGGGAGGGACAGCATGTTTTGTGTCACATCTTCATCCACAATATCCAGAGCCAGAGACTTCCGGACCTTCTTGATGGGGCTCCTGCGCAACTGGGGGACATGGAAAAACAAGCGTTGGTATGAATCTTCTAGGTGAACTCCCACCCTAAGGGCCCAGGGTGCACGCCAAGCCCCTGTCACCTCAGGTCTGCATTGCCCCAGCACCTCAGGAAGAGGATCTGCTGCAGCCTCCCCCACCACAGGGCAGAGCAGCTTCCAGCGCTCTCCTCCTTGCACCAAGAGCCACCAATTGAGAAAAGGATGCCCCTTGCAGTAGCAAAGGAAAGTCACCAAGGCTTTTCCATCCTTATGGGAACCCAGCTTGCCACAGATGTTCCAAGTATGCCACAGGTCTGTCCTGTAAGTTAAGGACAAGGGATCTCCTAATGTGCTCCAAGTTCAGCATAGACCAGGACAAAGCTGGATGTATTTTAAGCTGGCCTTAACCTCAGGCACCTCACACTGATTAAAAGGCAGCAACCCTGGCCCAAAATTATTTTGGCATCAGCAGTAGGATGAACAAAACCAGCCAAATCACCCATCAACAGTAGAGGACAGCTCAGCAGCAGGTTCTAGATGCAAGAATCATCTCACCCCTTGTTTTCTCTTCTGTTTCTCAGGCTTCACATCATCCTCTATTATTAGTTCAATGCCAGCTTCACTTCGGAGCACTTCTTTCAAGTCTTCTTCCAGGTGAGGAGTCTGGGGCTGATGTAAAAATGAGAGAGGGCAGCCAGTCAAAGTTTGTATGCTGGGCAGACTGTCGTAAGGGTGTGAAAACATACAAAGATATTTCCCCTTGTTGCTTGTTTCATCACTGACAAGTATTTCCCTCAAGGGATAATAGGGTCAGGGGAGCACAGAGTGGGAGAACAGCCACAAAGACAACTTATTTACTTCCCAGCTGGAAAAGATACAAGACTTCTGCTAGCCTGACAGATTTGCAGGATCTACAGGAATGAGATATTGTTATCACCTGAACCCCAGATGTGCCATCAAGAGACCAATATGCACAGAAGGTCATGAATACTGGAAACTGACACCCATCCACACCTGCACTGATACCCAGTTCCTCAGGTAGATAATTTCCTTGCTTTTCCTCAAGGCCATCAGTAGCCAAACCCTGCAGCTTGATGCAAGGGCAGGTGTTGACAATTCCAACTCATTTACAGACAAGGTGAAAGTCCTGTGGCTGCTCAGCATGAGATGTTCACCATGACAAGGTCCCTGTCACCCCTCCCATCTCAGCCTGGACCTGCTGAACAGCTGGCTCACAGCTTCCCTGCAGTCTACCCCAGGTCTCATTTACATTCATTATGTTTCCACCATCACCACCAAGTGATAGACCTGTCCCAGTACTTACTAGAGGTCTAATTGGTCCATATTTTTCCAGGGCATTTTTGAAAGGTGTGGGGGTGTGAGGAGTGTTGTCCACCACATACTTCTGATCTGGTGTGACAAACCTGACAGCAGAGTGGAAAAGACAAAGGATCAGATGTGCTATAACCCACTCCAAGTATCCACAGCCTTACAAGCCCTTCCACTGCATGACCCACCTGCAGTCTCATGTGGTAGCCGCAGAAGCTACCTGGCTGGGCTGTTCCTGGGATGCAAGCCAGGCAAACAGGCATGGAGGAGCCTTTAGTGGGGAAAATGTCCTTCAGACATGTCAGCTATGCTGCTCTACCCTGCCAGCCACCCAGCATCCTGCTTAGAAAGCAGTACAGCACCCTGATACAGGTAACATACAGTGCTGCAGGCCAGCCCTACTCTGCAATGCTTCTGGTGGGTCTGCTCGGGTCCAGCCGGGGCTTGTGACAGGAATAGCTGGACCAGAAGAAGTCCTGGGTGCAAATGCACTTAGCTCACACCACCTGGACAGAGAAGCTGCTCTGGACCATGCCAGCAACAGAGTGGTTTTGCCATCACCCCTAAACACTGCACTGCTCCAGCATGACAGCAAATCATGCCCTGTGCAGACCGCCCCCTTCTCACAGTGTTTTGAGTGATCATTGCCCTGGACCACCCTCAGGTCAGGCAAAGCAGCAGGTGCAGAGCTAAAGGGAGGGATCTGAACAGCTCTTGTTGAGGAAACCAAAACCCTCTCTGCTGGCACAGGGCTCACAGCAAAGCTGTCTAAAAACATGCACAGAAGGCAACAGCCAACCCTACAGAAGAGCACAACAGTGGGTGCTTGGCTGCAGGCCCCATCAGGCGGGACACCTGTTCCTTGCAGCTCAGAGGAGCTGTCTTTGGGAGGAGGCAGGGAACACTGATGTAGGGTAATGCCCAACCTGCCCTGCCCCTCTCTCACTAGTACCTGTACAAGTACAGCTCCTGTGTGGATAAGGATGCTGCTCTGGTGGGGATGGGGCAGGAGGAGGAAAGGACTTACGCAGAGTTCTTCTGGAGCAGAGGGGTCTTGTCCCTGTGCAGAGGGGTGGTGACAATCACCTTCTGACTGCACACAGGCGTGGAGGTCAGAGATGGGTTCTCCAGTTCTAGTGTATCCTGTTTGGTCCAAAAGTTTAAGAACTGCACAGCACAGGGAGGAAAGAGAAGACAAGTCAGTCTCAAGCGTCCCAGCAGAGTGCTGCAAGTCATTACTTTCTCCCAAATATAGGGCAAACCTTAGAGACAATCTTGCCATACCAAGTGGCTCAAGAGGGATCTGTCCCATTATCAACCAGGGTGACTCTTACATACTCATACAGTCCTATACATGGACACACACATGAAAGCTGCCAGAAGGTGCCTCACACCTATAAAGGTGATTCCTTCCCACAAGGGATGAGCTGATACAACTACAAGCAGCTACAGTGTGGGAGCAAACTCTCTCTCCTTGCACTGGTCCAGATAAGGCCAAGCAAGCAGTGAAGAAGTAATGCCAGCCCACCAAAGGTCTATTTCACCCTCAGGCTGGTGAATGTGAAGGAAGTCCATGTAACAAAATATCATACAGATGAAGTTCACAGGCTTGGCATTGAGCTGCCCTCAGCCTAAACTGTGAGAAAAACTGTTTAATCTCTACTAGGATTTTACTTCACAACAGTCAGTCACTTTACTCCCATAAAAAACAAGGTTTACACCCAAGAACATATCAGGAGAGAAGAGCTCTGTGTGTTACATCCACAGATGGCTGATGTTCAGTCCAAGGCAGGATATGCCCTCTGCCTTCTCAGATTCACTCCAGGCCTTTAAACCTTTTACATATTTGAGATCCTGCTCAGATTTCCCAGTTCTTGCATTCAAGGTCCACCTGAACCTGGATGTCACTGTGGTGCTTTCTCCTGTGACACCCAGAGCTGCAGAAGCAGCAGAAAGAATTGCCTGGAAGGCAGGGGCAGGTAGGGTCTGAACAGGGCAGCTGTGGGCACTGTGCTGGAGAATGGAGCACCACAACTGCCTTGGTTCTGGTTTACAGTCCCAACACCATCACAGTGTACTAATGCCAGTGTGTTTGAACAGCACCATGTGTGCACACTTGTGTAAACATGACAAAGGCTGGAAGATCCAGAGTCCCTTTTGCAACAAAGACAAGCCCAGGAGCATTTTCCTGGGCACAGCAACTCACAGCAACAGACCTTCCTGAAACATGTGCTGCCAAGACTGCCCATATGGCTTAGCTGGAAATTAATGGGGAAAGCCACTTGTCACTATGGCCACTGTGCTGCCCACAGCTGGGACAGCAGTCCAGGGGACAGAAGCACTGTGGAGAATGGCTTTCTGCTCTCCAGCTGTTCCCTGCTGTTCTTCAACAGGCAGGCACATAGATCTGCACAGTGCTGCTACTCCCTCAGCGAGCACATGTCCTGCCCACCACACGGGGGGAACTGTGCTCCCCTGACACTGCAAGTGCTGCCAGGGAGCAGCACAGGAAGAGCAGTGCTGCAGACAAGCAGAGTCAGGACCCAGCAACTCGCTTTGGTTTAGCAAAGGGCCACACCTAGCACATGGGCCCTGCCTCATTCAAGGGAGGAGAAACACAGAGCAGGCAGAGCTGACAGGAACACGTGGAAGGAAGGCAAGGAGATAAGAGCACAAATGTGCTTATCAGTTCACCACCAAGCCCAAGCAGAACACAGACTGAGCTCTGCTACTGCTCTGTACCTGAGATGGAGAGAAAGGCAGTGTCTTGACAGGGGTGCTCTTGGGCGTCATGCTGTTGCAGGAGTCGAGGAAGGAAAGGCTGGTGCTGGCAGCGTTCTCTGTAACAGGTGAGAGGGAGATCTTCCTCTTCTTCTGCCTCTTCAGCAGCGAGGGCGGCGTGCCAAAGCTCACCTCAGCATGCGGCGAGATGGGGATGAGCTCCCCCTTGCTACTCTTGCTCAGGTCAGAGATGGTGTGGCCGTCCAGGCGGTACTCGGTCACATTGGGCAGGGAGGGCGTTGCCTTGCTGGGGGTTTGCCTCACAGGGCTGTTGCTACTACTGCTGCTTCCGGCAGAGGGCTCCTCGGGCAGGTCAAACTGGGTCAGATCACACCATCCGTCTGGGTCCTGTGCACAAGGAAAATTACAAGAAAACAGGTATGTGAGATGGCACCAGCTTTTGCTGGAAGCCTGTCCAGAAGAGAGCTCCAGATCTCCTCCCCTGTGTCACCAGCAGAGCTGAGAACCAGAGCAGGGAACTGGCCCAGCTAAAAGCTGCCACTTGTGTACAGGGCAGGTTTCCCTCTTTCTGCAAGGTTGGTTTCCCAGTTCAGTTCACAGCACAGCTGCACCAACAGCTGCAACCCCACAGAAAGGGGACAAAAACAGTAGCTGGGGGTAGGTCTGGGTAAAGGGACTGAATGAAGTTACTGTCACCCAACACCAAAATAGTCTTTGTGTACATCAATACAGCTGGACACAGGGCTCTGCTGACAGCAGATTAAAAATAACCAGACCAGTTCAGAGATCAGCTGCTGCACAGCTGAACCCCACCAATACCCAAAGGCCACATAAGCAGGCTCCTACAGGCCCATAGATGGGCTCTTAAGCCTTGGGGACAGACTCAGACCTCCTACACACATGTAAAGTGGATCCTTCATGGATAATCAGCTGATAATATACTCAGGTAGGGTGGGGGCTGCAGTGATATCTCTCTCTTGATGACAGCAAAGTGCTCTGTCGATTCTAGCCAGGCTGTGGTCCTGGTGTGCCTCCACTGCTTCTTGACTGGCCCAAATTTACTAGTTTCAGTGAAGCTATCTCTACTTGAAAGCAAATGGGGGCATCATCCCAGTGTGAAGAGGTCTGTCCTGCATATTAGAAGAGGGTCTAGCCTATTCCCACAGGACAGTCCTTCCCATCCCATAACAAGAGGAAAAGGAAAGGTCATGAGCATGGGCTTTATGAAGGGCAGAGGCACGGAGACTGGCTGATAAAGAACGACTTGAAATCAGGTTTGCCAGCATCTACAGTCTCCCACTTCAGTGAAGCCCATGCACAAGGACACCCATCTAGAGGTATCTGCAAGCTCAGAGCAATACTGGCAGAGCCAAAAATGGCCTAATCCAGCCCTGGAAGAGATGGTGGGAAGCCACAGGCCAGTGACAGACACAAGGATGCCCATGGTGAGGAGCAAGGGGACCCAGTAAGCTCACTCACGGGCAAGGTTACTTACAGATTCAATCATGTCCAGAGCTTCGCTGAAGGCCGGCACAGGTGATGGGTACAGGTAGTTGGCAGCTTCAACGACCCATTTGTATGGTGATGTGACAAGTGAAGAGGCATCCTCAGGCACCGCCTCCTCTGGGGTCCCCTCAGGGGTCCTCTCAGCATTACACTTGTCTGCTTCAGCAGCTGGCAGCTCCAAGGGCAGCTCCTGTACGCCTGTTACCTCCTCATCACTGCCATCCTCTTCCCTTATTTCAGAGTTATCGACCGGCTGGTTCGGTGGCACGTTCTTTGCACATTACAATAAAGGAAGTTCAGCCATTAATAGAAATCAAGGGAACAATATCAAGACTTAGGTACAAAGAGCAAGAGTCACTGTACACATTCAGCTTTGCCCACTTTCCCACCTGCCAATCAGCTTATTTCACAGCCCTGCTCTTCCTCACTGCTCTGTCCCATACACCACCTGAGCAGAAGTCTGTGCAACACAAGCAGCACAGGACTGTTTCATTGAATGTTTCACTCAACAGCACCCCAAGAGAAAGTTGAACAGAGGCTGAGCAGGTAGCACCAACTTCGCAGTTCCTACTTTCCAAGAACCTGCTTTTGAAAACTACACGCTTTCTTTGTGAAAATAGTAATTGTGTGCACTACCTCTGTTGCTTTATCAGAGGAAAAAAAAGCACACCTCCTCACCATGCACCCCATGCTTTCTGCAACAGCCTCCTTCTCCCACCAGCAACAGCACAACAGAGCTAAAAAAAAAAAATAATCTTTTTTCTTTAAGACAGACCTGATGCTGGGATTGGCAAAGGAACAGTACTATCAGACTGTTGTCCTCCACCTCAATAATATGCTGGAGGTGTCATCTCCACACCTCCAGCTGCTGGAGGGAGAGATCTCCTAAAGAGGCTCTTGGAGCAGACCGAGGAAAGGCACAGACTGTGTAGATACCAGACAGCAGCCTGAGAGGCAGCAGAAGGTTAGATGAACAGCTCTGATACACATTAGCAGAGCTCTGACCCAGCTGCCTACTGCAAATGGACTGGTGCAAATACCTGGCACTCAGCTCTTGTTTGACTTTGGCTCTCCTTGTCATCCACCTCCACGAGCAAATACAATGACTTTGACTCCTTAGTTTCATTGAGGAAACCTCCTGTGTCCACCTTTCGCTTGATAGTAGAATTCCAGTGATTCTTCACAGCATTGTCGGTTCTGCAGAGAAAGCAAAAGAGTAATCACCACTAACAGCACCTACACATTCTCCAACCCCCTCCTACAAGTCCAATACATGTATCTCCACTGGCCACCAGCGAGCAAAGAGGTCCTACCTCCCAGGCAGCAGCTTGGCAATCTCTGCCCAACGATTTCCCAGAACCTTGTGGGCCTCAAAAATGATGCGATCCTCCTCCTCTGTCCATGAGGACTTCTTCACTTCAGGGTTCAGGTGGTTGTGCCAGCGTTCCCGGCACTGCTTCCCCAACCGCCCTTTCAGGTGCTTGGCTATCAGGGTCCACTGTTTGGTGCCGTATTTTTTAACCAGTTCAATTACCTTTGGAGAGAGCAGAATGGAAATGAGGAAAGGCAATAAAGGAGGGAAAGGTCAATGCAGTAATCCTCAGGCTTTGCCCTTCACCTTGCTTGGGACTGGGTAAAGGCAGAGAAAGGTTGGAAGGATCCAGCACTATCAGATGTACCAACCCTTGTGAGATCACTTATTTGACTGAATTTCTGAAAGTGGCTATTTCCCTGAAGATATTCCACCACGTCACCTGTGAATGGAGATGAGCACTCACAGAAGACAGGTGGACGTCTGTGGGTGCACCAGGGGCAGAAGGACCCAGACTGAGAAACACTTGCCCATCTCTGAGCAAGGGCCACGTCTGACATGCTTCAGGGCTCCTCTGCCCTTCCACCTACTGAGGACCTGGCCTTGTGACAACAGACCCCATCAGCTCTAGTGCAGTGTCTGGGTGCAGCGTGTATGCTACACCAAGGACATGCCAGGGCTGCAGCACCACGTGCAGGATGCACAGTGAGAGCTCCAGAGCATAAACAAGACATATTCACTTCAGAGCCTTGACTGTCACTCTGACACTTCCTCTTCAACCAGGACTTTGTCACTTCTGCCCAAGGTTCAATGCAAATGTTTCTGGGGAAGTTTTGAGCCCCTGTGACATGTACATAGCACAGTCAGAATGAAACAATCTATTGCCTTGGAGCCCTCAAAAAATCTTGGAGAAGAGGCTGAAGGTTCTCAGAGAGCATTCCTAACACTAACTCTAGAATCAGCAGAGGAACAGGCTTGCAGGAGCCACAAGTCACCCAGCCAGCCTCAGACATTCATTTCAGCCTGTCTGCTGTGGCACAGGAAATGCCAGGTTTATTTTTCCTTTGGTCCAACATGGCCAGGTCAGGTGGAGATCTGCCAGCAGGCAGATTAATTAATTCCCTCCTCTGCTCTCTCCCTCAGCAGCCTACTGTAGCAGTACTGTGTGGAAGGGAGAAGGTGTTTAGCTGAAGAGGCCCAAACCTGCTCCTGCACATCACAACCATAGCTGCATTAGGCTACTCAGAACAGGTCAGAGAGCCACTAGAATTAGCCACAATTCAGAAAAAACCCCAAA
Source organism: Ceyx melanurus (assembly GCA_024611195.1). Lineage (NCBI taxonomy): Eukaryota > Metazoa > Chordata > Aves > Coraciiformes > Alcedinidae > Ceyx > Ceyx melanurus. The sequence continues at coordinate 2,671 of JANHGL010017798.1, read as the reverse complement.
GGGTCTGACACCTACACCCTCTCTGCAGACAGTGACAGTCCAAAACCCAGATCCTCCTGGCCCTGACTTACCTTTTGGTCCTCCTCTTTGGTCCAAGGGCCTTTAACCAAGTCTGGATTCAACACTCTCAGCCACCGGTACTGGCATTGCTGATCGCTGCGGTTCTAGGAAGAGGAATGAGAAGAGATAAGTGTTAGACCAGAGACTCCACAAACCCCTATAGCAACAGCATCACACACTGACTGTCCTCCTAAAAATTATAACAAAACACATGGAGCACACATACTATGACCAGAGCACTGGGCATAGAGACAGGAGACTCAACTTCTCACCCCAGCTCCAACAGACTTGCCCTTGAAGCTCCTCCATACAAAAAGGACATCTCCTGCCCTGGAGAAACACCTGGAGCTGGAGCAACAGAACAGAGCCTCACTGTGCAAGGTGCTGCACGGACACAGAAAAGAAGTGCAACAAGCACAAGAAGCAACACGCAAACACTGGGATTCAAACTGGGCAAGGGGTCACTTACAGGAAAGTGACTGGCCAGGAATTTCCAGTCATTCTGCCCGTAATGTTTCACTAACATCTTCAGCTGCTCGTCCTGCAAAGAACAAAGACACCCAACTGTCACATACTCAGAGGCAACACTCACCACAGGCACCCCTGGGCTAATGGCATAAGGAGAACAAGCTAGATCTCTGTAACTGCCAGGAAGGCTGCTTAGCATTCTGTGTTCATGGGAGGAGGGCAGCTCACCCTATCCTTCAGCAGCATTCCAATGTGCAGAGTCCAACTGGAACAGATTGTTCAGTTCTGCACTAGGGCAAAGCACGTAAAGGGAGTACAAAATTCAGCTCTGGTTTGAATGTACCACCACCAATCCTGTGGTCTGCCATTCAGTGTTAAGGGGCTCTATAACCCAGGTGTGCTGGTGCTTTCAGCTCACCAAGGATGCCTGTGAGCTCTGACTGAGCAAACAGAGGTATGAAATAATTCCCTATCCAACACAAGCTTGCGGCTTTAATCCCTACACAAAGACCACCTTTCAGACCCCAGGGGAGACAGGACATTTGTAGTTTTCACACAGAACAAAGATGATGGAGGAACTGGGAGAAGGAAGAAAATACCCCAATTTCAGGCCCTCAACCAGGATGACTAAACCATGATCCCAACAGTCTCTACACTCTGCTTTTTCTATATAAAAGGGAAGACTTTTCCACTACTTCTGGAGGCCTCAGACAGCCTCTGGAGTCCCACTTTGCTTAACAAGAGTGCTGCAGGCAGCAGAAACCTTGCTCAGGGCTCACACACTTAAGTGGTTGGAGCGCTCACTTTCCTGACTATGCATCAAACTCCTCTGAACCTCCCAGCTTCGTTAACAACTCAGCTCCCATCAACAAAACAGACACATCATCTTCTCCAGCAACAGCAGCAGATGGTTCCATGGCCAGTAGGTGAGAACTGGACCAGAGACACCTAAGCACTGGGTGCCATGCCAGAGATCTACCCCAAAGCATCTGCTCTTCAGCAAGTGCTGGGCTCTCACCTCTTCTTGCGTCCACTTGACTTTGCACCTGCCATCCCGCTGCTCTGGTACATCTGAGTCAGTGTCCTGGCAATGCAGCTCATCCTGGTCCTCACTACAAATGAATAAACAAAGATTATCATTTTTTATCTCAGATGGAGCAGCCTCCACCAAGAAGAGCAGAGCTCCAGGGAGCCACCTGTCTTGCACAGAGCAGGGCTCCAGATCTACTCTCTTCCAGCCCTGAGCCCAAACACCTCACAGACATTCATTCAGACATCGAAGATTTAAAAAGGCCCCTCAGCTTTGGGCTCCTGATGCATTCTAGGGGGTGGTTTATGCTGTCAAGGGCATAGGAAGGAGTTTCTCTCGATTTCTGACCCCTCCTGTCCCTCTGTCTGGAAGAACTTTGCATTTACACTTTCCCCTCCTTACCGCTCACTAGTCTCCCAGATTGCTGGAAGGAAGAAAGGGGATGCGATAAGCACCCAGAAGCTAAGCACCCAGTGCTGGCAGAGTCACCCCGAAGGGCTCTCTCTGCATATCACCCATCCTGTCACCCCCTGTTCCCAAGCAGGCGTAGCCAGGCTCGCACTCAGCTCCCGGCTGGAGCCCAGGGGAGCCCTTTGAGCGGGGAGGGTGGTGCGGGGCCGCGGCCCTGCCCGGATCCCGCCAACCCACTGCCCGGCCAGAGAGCGGGAACGGGCCGGCCCAAGAGAGGCCGCGCGGCGGAGAAGCGGATTCCCTAGAGCTGTCCCTCCCCGGCGGGGCCGGCACGCGGAGCGCCAGTAGCAGCCGCACTTACCCGCGGCTGCGACGCGCCATGGCAGGGCCGGGAGCAGGACCGGGAACGGGACCGGCGCTAGGGCCAGCACTGGGACCAGCAGCAGCACTGGGACCTGCCATGGGTCCACTGGGTTCAGTTTACTGGCACCAGGACCAGCACAGGGTCACTGGGACCAGCACCGGGACATGACGGGGCCCGAGACAGTCGCCGGCTAGGCGAGCACACCGAGGGGCGGGTAGCGGCCGGTTTTATGCAAATAAGATGCGAAGGGGCCGCCGGGAGCGGCCCCTGCCGAGGCTCCGAGGGAAGTGGGCGCGGAGCCGAAGGGGCCGGGGCGGCAGCGGGGGAGGAGCGGGAGC
>JANHGL010017796.1:21404-32547 GCA_024611195.1 Ceyx melanurus | reverse complement strand
CCTTCCTTCCTTCCTTCCTTCCTTCCTTCCTTCCTTCCTTCCTTCCTTCCTTCCTTCCTTCCTTCCTTCCTTCTTCTCCTCTCTTTCTCTCTTTTGCTTTATTCTTTGTCTTTCTTTTTCCTCTTTCCCCTCTTCTTATCTTCTCATTTCTTCTCCCTTTCCCCTTTCCCCCCTTCCTGCATTCCTATGTCCTTCCCTCCCTCCCTTGATCCTTTCAAAAACTATTGACTCTGTGTAAAAAGAGACAGTTCTTTATACTGGAATTGGTATAGGTAAAAGTACAATGTTCTGCCAACTCAGCCTCAGTTCTGAGGATTCCAGGATTGTCAAAAAAGAGTTTTTTGAAAGCACAGAATTAGCTCAGAAGTTTAGGTCATCTCTCACAGATATCAAGGAAAAGTCAGGTCACGATGACTAAAACTGCAGGGAATAAGCTGCATTGGCACTAATTCACACCTGGTTGTGCTCCACGTGCTACTTTTATGGCTGAGCCTCAAAGATCAGGCAACAAACCAAACATCCTCCCTCCTTGGGCTCTTCACCCCATAAGGATGAGCGGGGGGAGGGCACAGATTTCCTTGCACCACTGTTTGGGGCCATGGGCATCACCTCCTCACACCAGGAGTTCCTGCTGCCAGTGCAGGGACCTTACTAGAGGTGTTTGCCTGTCTAGAAACAGCACCTTTCCTGGGATGACAGTGAGACACTGTGCTGCCCTGCACACCCTGCTAGTGAGAACTGAGGATGGGGATCACCCATGTGCCATGACCTCTGTTTTATGTGCTTGTGCTAATTCTGCTGTGGCTCTCCATTTGTCATGTGTAGGTGTGATCCTAGAACTTTGGACACGGGCAACCATTAGGGGCTAATGCCTTCTGGCTACAGAGGAGCTGGTTTGGGCTCATTTAACAATCCTGCACACACCCCTGCCCCACTAGGTGTGTTTGCCCAGGTGAACCTCCTCGCACAGGAACTGCCCCAGGGTTGGAAATGTCCTGCTGTTCAGATTACTGCCTTGTGCCAAAGATGATGTCTCCCTGAAAATGGGCATGTGAGAGCTGTGGCAGCAGCCCTGGGGAGCTGGTAGGTGCAAAGGATTGGAGGCTGAGCTCAGGGGGTTCTCCTCCTGCCATTCATAGTCGTGTCACGGGAAGATGACAGTAGAAAGTGTGACAGCTCTGTCAGAGCAGCACCAAAGAGCTACACAACCTAAATTCTGTCAGGAGAAACACTTGTCAGATGGCTCGCACTAATCAATAAATGTCATCTAATAACAACAGGATCTGCCATCACACATGAACTTCATCCATCAGATATTCACCTTGGATTTACCAAAAAAACCCTCGTGGCACCAGCATCTGGTCTTCTTAGATTTCTTGTGAACTACAGCTTACCTCTCTTTGCACGTCAGGGCAATTCATATTTGGTTGTTTGGTTATTTTAGATTATTTCAGAGTGGGTCACATATACATAGCAACGAAAATGACAATGCACATGGCAGGAAATATAATGTTAACTTGATCCTGGCTGTGCTTTTTATGCTTAACAAGAGAAAATCAGGAAATAAGGAGAGTGTTGGATTTAATTTGGAATTTCCTGGACCCTTGATGTTTGTTGTCTTGAAGATAACACCATCTAAACATACAGAGTCTTAAAAATTTAATTTCCTTTTTCTATTTTCTAGTTCCTATTGCACAAGCTTTAGGGCTTCTATTGTGGATCCTTTTGAAGTACAGACTTTTTATGATTCTGAGGATGTTTTCTGATTCACACTGCATTTACATTCCTCTTGTTCCTTTCTGCTTTTCTCCCTAGTGAAAGCTCTCCATCCCCACACCTGGAGTCAGCCTGTGGAGTTAGAGGGAAGCACATAAAGGAGAATTTGGTGCTATTGCCAGACCTTTTGAACTTTCCTTTTCATTCATCATTCAGATGATTATTGTCCAACAAGACATGTCAGTGGACCTTCTGTAGGGTGTGTTTGATCTCAGGGTCCACTATCCTCTGCAAGAGCAAAAAATCCACTTTCTAGAGGCCAAAAATAACCCCAGTCTTGTCACTACACCTGGAGAGCAATAAGCACAAGCACAGATACCTCCATGTGATGCTTTTTACCTTGCTTGGTAAAAATACAGGATCCACAGACACTAAAATGTCTTCTGCTCTCCCATGCTTATCTTAGAGTCCACAGTTTTTTTGTGCTGACTCCTTCAGTGATTTAAACCTGCTCAGTGTTCCCCAATACTAGATTTTTTTTTTTCATCACCTATTCTTTTATAGTGACCTGCATCTGCAGAGAAAAAATTAAAGCCATATTTTCCTAACAGAGGTTCTTTTGCTCATTCTAGCCAGTCACAGCACTTCCCACCTGAAATCTAAACCAAATTAAAGTAAATGGCTTGGTGTATGTGGAAATTATTTTCTAATAATGGCTAGGTATTTTTGTTTATTATATATGTGTATATAATTCCAGTAGCAATTAACATCTTAATGAAATCTTTAGGAAGAATATTTTATTTTAATGAAGCACCATCATGAATACGATTTGCTGCTCCTCACAAACCAAGCATAATTAGATCCAGTTTAATAACGTGCAAAACTATTAACATATGAAGAATGTACTCTGAAAACATTCCTGTGATGACACGGGATCAGAAGAAGAAACTGAACTTAGTTTTCCCAAGGTCCTGCCACACAGATGAGGCTGAGATGCTGTTTGAGTTACATCACACTCGTGCAGCTGGTGAGATACTCAGGCTTTTATTTACAAAAAGCCTGTGCACTGGGAACCTTTATTTACTTTTTCTCCCCAGAGGATTTTACCCCTTGAGCGAGGGATGAAACCTCTTTCAAGCTGAGATTTCAGGAAACTCAAAACTCAATTTGAAATTAAGGTCTTGTTTGGTTTGGGGATTTTGCCCTATTATATCCACTGGTGACAGGCACTGCTGGGGCTTTGTCAGCATTGTCACCAAGTGCATGCAAAGCTGTTCTTTGCACTGGGGCTGGCCCCTGAACAGGAGGAAAATGCACAAATGCAAATTGCAGCTTAGTGTGCCTTGCTGACCTGTGTCCCTGCTGTGGCAGAAGGGTCAGAGTAGATGATGTTTAATGTCCCTCCCAATCCAAACCATTCTGTGACTCGTCTGTGATGACTCTGTGACTTCAATCAAGGGTTTTGCAGTGTTAATATGTTAGCTCTGCAAGTGGAGCATTTCTCCAGGGAAACTAAAGTGGCTGGCATGTATTTGGATGTGACACCTACAGCAGAGCAGCAGAGAGGACAGGCAAGCCCTCAGATGTGCTTCAGGGTGGTTTTACATGCACACAGGCCAGGTGACTCACAGACCACCACATTTCCTCTCAGAGTGCAGAGAAGCCTCTGAAAAACTTCTGAGAAACCCGTGCCCAAGATCAAAGCTTTCATGATTTCTGTCCAAGTTTTTGTTTGATTTTTATTTTTTTCTCCAAATAAAATAATCATCTTGTTCTGCTCAAACTCACACTGACAGAGTGTGGACTTCACAGACCAAGAAAGGACTGAGGTGAGAGTCCTGCCTGGATGACTTAAGAGCTCAGAGGACATTAGAGGCACTTTATCAGGCTTTGGCCAAGGGCCAAATGGGCTTTCTCTTGCTGAGCTCCATCCTGCCACGGCCTCACAATGATTCATACATCAGGACCTACATTTTCCAGCGTTGGCTGTGCACTGACATTTTTACACACCTAATTAAGCCCAGAAATGCGTGTTTGGTGTTCTAGCAGTGACAGAACCACACAATAATCCTTAGCACTTATGTACATATGAAATGATGCATATGACATCAACGCTGTGTACACACATTAAATAATTCATCCTTATAATAACTGCCCGAGGCTGGGGGGGGAGAGGCATTAGCTCATCCTTGTTCTTCCAACAACTCACTGGCAGATGGAGGGTTAAGTGCTGAGAGGGTTTGGTGCTGAGCTCTGTGCTTCAGCTATTACCTCTCTCTTCTCTGCAGTGTCTGTACGTAGCAGCTCATATGCCACTTGGAACATTTCCTACTCCAAGACGTTCTCCTGTGGGAAGCAGCTCTGAGTCCACATGAACAAAACCCTCCATAAAAAGAAACCAGTGATGCCCAGGTTGGAGTGGCTGGTACTGCTGAGGAGAAGCAACACTACACTTGTCAGTGAAGCTCCTTGAGCTGAGGGTGACTCTAACACCCACAGACACCTTGTGATATCAGGGGGCTGCACACCCACCCACTCCAGTGGTGAGCAGGGGCACTGGGAGGGCAGTGCAGAGGAGGGTTGGGTGCTGGGCAGTTGGGAAAACCCCAGACCAGAATGAGTGTGGCAGCAGTGTCAGGGGCTTTCTGGCTGGCTGTGCTCATGACCAAAGAGTGCAGCCCTACCTTTGTCATCTTCCCACTCACTGCCATGAGCAAATTACAACAGGTCCCACCAGAAATGGCATAAAAAGTGACCCCAAACTTCCTTCCAAAACACGAGGGGTTTGAGACTAGTGGGGCTCCCTCAGCTTCCAAAGTGAGCAGACGGAGCAGGGCTGGAAAATGGGATTTCTCTGCAGACATCCTGTAGCTTTCTGATCAGGATGCATCCCCTTGCATGATATTATCTGCAGGGTTCAGTGCTGTGTCACACGTCTTGGCTTTTGTTTGTCTCTTCCCCTGAGTGCTGAGGTGTACAACACCTCTGAAAAAGCCCATCTGCAGAAGGCAGCTTTCCTAGGCTGCTGGAGACAGCATCCAATGCTCTGGGAAAGAGCCAGCTGAGATGCAGTAATAATTTGATGTCTCACTGGCCAAGGATGGTAACTCTTGCTATTCTGCTGGCATTTTGCAGAGCTACATTCTCCACATTGTGTGCTCCTCATTTTTCCAAGAAGGGTTTGGACTTCAGACACTATAAATGTGTTGCTGTTTTATTTTAATCTAGGATGCCATTTGGTGTAGTTATCTTTCCACTCAATGCAAGTTTACTTGTGAAGTTTATATTGCCCCTTTGGGGTGGCAGCACCGAGTCCACATATTCTTTAAAAAGCCATTTTATCTTCAAAGAAAACAACCTTTATATATTCCAGAGCTTCACACAACATACTAGAGGCTCAGGAGAGACCTAGCTAGCAGGGACTCTTTTCTCTCTAGGTGTTTGGACATCCCATTATAGAGAATGTGGAAATATATTCCATTTTCAAATTGATACACCCTCCTCCTGTAACATGAGTCAAGAGGAGAAAGCCCACACAGTTGTTTTGGTTACTTAGGAACTTCCATGCCTGATTAATCAGTTTCTCTCCTCTGCTTCGAGGAACCTAATTGGACTTGTCATTTTATTCCTCTGAAATGCAGTCAAAGATTTTTTTTTTAAATCTGGCATTTCTAATATTTATTTTCCACACTGAAGTTGCCAAATGTACCTCTCTTGGGGTTAATATAGATTGGCTTCTATATTAGCTGAGGTTATCCTGTACAATTGATGGTTCTTACCTATGGGAATGGAGCATCTCCTGCTCTTTTGGTGTAGTTTGGCAGGGTCTGAGCCTATTCCTATGCCATGGGGTCTTCATATCAGCAGTGCACCTCCTTCTCTTGCTCCCACCATATCTCTTCCCTCCAGCATGTTGCAATTACAGTATTCCTTCCATTACCATTAAATTTAATATAATCCATCAAGTAGTCCCAGAGGGGATATCTCTCACTTTGGATTTATCTGCTAATAGACACAGGGTAGCAGATGATCTCTCTCTCTTTTCTGGGAGATTATTAATTACTAATGCAATTTTATTGCAGAAACCTGACAGTATCCAAACATAGTTTTGTATCTTCCCATTTCATTTGAATTTCTCCAGTATAAATCACTGCCTCACAGTCTTGGTTTCTCTTGGTTCTCATTGCATTCCAGCATTAATTCACACAAAAATAGAAATAAATTATTTTATAGGCGTGTTTCTTCATCCCTAGCTCCCCATTTATTGTTGGATTCTATTATGTTTGGCACATTTATACACTAATTTTTCACAGGTTGCAGTGGGGGCCTTGGATCAAATTCTCAGCTGTAGGCACAGAGCTCCCATCTAGATGAATAGCTCCTTAGGTTTAAGGCCAGAAAGAAACATTAGATCATCTCTTCTTGCTTCCTGGGTATCACAGGCCATTACATTTCACACCATTACCCATGTATTGAACCTAATGGCTTCTCTGGCTAAAGTACATCTTCGAGGAAGGCATCAAGCCATGCTTTGAAAATCTCCAGAGGTAAGAATTCAGTCTCTCTTGAGGATTTGTTCCAGTGGTTAATTACCTCCATTCTTAAAAATATATGCCTTCTTGCCCATTTTAATCTGTTTTGCTTCAGCTTCCAGCCACTGCTTCTTCTTCTGAATTTTTTCTGCTGGTTAAAGAACCTTTAGTAGCAGGTATTTCCTCCCGTGGAAATCATATGCTACAGGAGAATCATCTTTCAGTCTTCTCTTTGGTAAAAACCTGAATGTTACAAGCTATGTCTTTCACAGATAAATAGATCCTCAAGCCATTAAATCATGTCCATTGCTTTTTCAGCACCTTTTCCAACTTTGCCTCACAAGAAATGACATTCATGTGTCTGGTTGTAATCTGCAGGAGGAAACCCTGCTGCCTTCTCCTCCATACCATCAATACAAGGTAATACACATAAACACAATTCTTGGGTTCAGTCCTGGGAGGTGATGAGCTTTCTCAATTAGTTCATCACAGCCTGAGAAATAAATCTTGTCCCTCTCAGGACGAGGAAGCTCAGAACAATAGCACAGGCTTTATCCAGATGACTATCTTCCCTCCTGCCTTCCCAGCTCATAATGACATTGGCAAGAAGGATGATGTTGCCACATTTTTCCCTTGTCCAAGCTGGCTGAAAAACCTCCTGCACCTGGCAGCATGTCTCTCCAGGGGCCAGATACACAGCAGAGGACTCTCTTGGACTCTATTGCTCTCCTTATGAAACAAAGCATAGGGTGATGGATAAACAACAAGACAATGGTGTGGTAAATTGACTTCTGGGGCACGGTCCATCTGGGATCCACCATGGAGAATCACTTTTGGGTGTTTTTGTGTTGTGTTTTTCTCCCTCAAGAACTGGAAGCTTCTCTGCAAATGATGGTACTTCCAGAGATGAGTTTTTTGAGTGGTCAGTCACATCTGGTACTCTGGCCAGGAGGTATTGAACAAGTTCACTCCTGTATCTAGCCTGTCCAGACCTAATCTTTATTTTTATTAGTGATAAGTAGCTGTGAGTGCCTCTGAATGTCTCTTCTAGATAATGAAAACTTCATTTCAAAAAACAAACAAGGAAGTTTTATGAACCAACAGGGAAGCACTTTGAATCAGGCTCATGCTGCCTCAGTTCATTCCATCTGTGCTCAATTAAATCCTGGCCAGCTAAGGATGCTAATTTTCATGCCTGCTGTGGAACCTGGCACTACTGCTGCAAGAGGTAAGATGTGGCTGGAGCCTAAGGTGAAGGGTAGATGACTAAGGCAGCCATCCCTTGCACATCTATTCAGACCAGGACCAAAGAACCTCCTCAGAACTCCTATTTAGGTGCTTACAAACCTTTATGCTGCAAAATGGAGGTGCTAATGGTAATTACTAAAGATTTTAAGTTCCTTTAGATATTAGATGCTGCCAATCCCTGAGGAATTAATGAGATTTAGCATGCTTGAAATTGGCATATGGTGGGATTTAGATCTGTTTATGGCTTGTGGCAGTACAGGGCAGAGTTGTGTGTGCAGGGAGACACAGCCACAGCCCTGTGCCTCTGCTTGCTGTGCAGAGTTTCATGGCATTGTCCTCTAGCATGCATGCAAGGATACCAATTTGCTCCAGACAGTTTTCTTTCACCTATGCAAACCAGTATTGACAATGCTTTGCCTCTGCTCTTTGAGCTTCATTAGCAGCCTACAAGTACAAATCCCTAGCCAGGAAATCAAAGACAGTAAATACATTCAGATTTTGAAAACAAAGCTAGGTACTGTGAGGAGCATTGGAAAAGATTGGGTTTATAAGCCTCTAAAGGCACCAGGGAAGGAAGAGGCAATGCCAAGTGCTCTTCAGGACCTGTTCCTGGCTGACAACCCATCAGCTTTGAGGTTTGGTTTTCATCTTGGACCCGTGGTTTGCTGTGTCACTCCCAAATCTTCCCTGGATCCCCAAGCTCAGGGATGTATTAGAGAGAAAATAACTGCACTAATGGACAAATCTTGGTCTTCTGCAGACCTCGTGGCCATGCTGTAAGGTGGCATGTGGAGAGGGAAAGATGAAGCAGGGAAGAATCTTCGTTTGCTGTTGAAACATTTTATTTTTCAGGGAGGGTGGGTAGCTATTTATTTACTTTTGATGGAGCCAGGGCAAACCATTTGTTTGATGGATTAGGCAGTTAGTTTTAATTTGTCAGGTTGCCTAGGGTACAGGACAGGCAGGTTAGCTGGAGCAATTGTCTCTATACAAATGGAAAGAATAATGTCCTGAAAAGACAGCATTAAGGGTACTGCTGTCTCCTCCTCAGACCCTTTAAATTCCAGGCAAGTCTCTTGAGAAGACCTGAGTTAGCAGTTAGAAGTAAAGGTTTGTGTGGCCTTTTAGCTGCAGACTAAATACCAGTCTAATAATGTAGCCTTTGATATATGCAGTGCTATTTTTTTTTTCCTCTCAAAGAAATGATTTGATAAAGGCTGCTGGTTGGGTTTTGTTTTGTTTTGTGCTGTTGCTAATGCCTCAACCCTCTGTTATCATGAACTGCCAGGTGTAACAGCATTATATGTAAAAACAGAACATTAACTCAGTGACTTGCAAGGGAGAACATTATGAGTCTGCTCCTCTTTGGCCAGAAAACTCACAAATTACAAGTAATGGCTTAACATTACTTGAGGTACACACATATGTTAGTGTGAGAGACCTACAGTCTGGAATGCCAGGGGTGATGATGACTGCCAGCTCCCCATGTGCATCTTTGCACCCCAGGGCAAATGTGGAGCACTTTGCCCTCCTCTGAAAGAATAGGGTTGCAATTACTTGTGAGGAGCAAACACACCCACAGCTCAGCAGTGTGACTGACTGATGCACGACTGGCCTCTGTCACTCTGCTTGGGAGCATGGTAGATCTCATTTACAGCAGCTTCTCCTCCTGATTTATTTACCAACCCAGCCCCTAGAGAAGATTGATTTATTTTTTTTTATACAGAACTAGACAGTTTCTTTTTTAACAATGCAGGATTGTAGAATCAAAGTTTGACTGGTTTTTTTTTTTCCTAAGAGTGAACATTTCCCAAGTGCTTGTGTTGTCATTGGTAAGGATTCAGATAAAATTGGAGAAAAGTCACTGAGTGCTCATGCTGCTGAAGAGGTTATAGTGATTGTCCTGCCTGAGTGCTGGGGATGAGCCTGAGATGTAGTTTGCTGCCAAGATTGTCCACTAATCATCAACAGCTCCTGCTGCAAAGCATCTCTGTGCCTCTCTGTAGTGATGACAAACAAAACCAGTAACTTACCACTTTGATTCCCAGTTGTAACACACAGAAACAGATGCAGCAGTACAGAAAAGGTCAATATGAAGCAGGCAGTGAGAGGATTTTGCCCCAGAGGTGAGTGGCACCTGTACCAAGGGATGCTCACTGCAATACAAGGGCCACTGCAGCACAGAACATGCCCTGCATGCCCTGAGACTGTGTGCTGGTGTGGAGAGACCTTCACCATGGCATGCCCAGAGGTGTGCCTGTGGTGGCTTGGCCATGACTGGTAGCCAGGGGGTTGACATGCATGTACTGCCCATCCATGGGCATTTCCATGACTCAACAGGAGCATGGATATCTTCCAAAACAAGGAAAAGACAAAGGGAATTTTCCAGCACAGCTACTTTTATTGTTGGGAAAAAAAAACCAAAAAAAAGTGTGTCCAGAAGTCACTGGCACTGAGAACGGGAAGACTTTTCTCAGCTCTTGTGAGGACTTTGCCTTTGAAGGACAGAGATGCAGCCCCTGCAGTTTTAGTGCTTCACTGGGCTCTGAAATTCAAGTTTCCCCCGGTGCTCCTGTTTGGAAGCACAGAACACTTTTAGACTGTTCTGATAATGAACAACAAGACCCTGAAAGTCCCATTACATGCTTGACACAGCAGGAACCTGTTTTGATGGAGCTGTTGCGTTGCCTGTGTGACAAATCCTGTGCCAGTTGCCAGCTCTGAAACCCAGGTCATGCAGTCTGGAAACGATCTGGCAGGCATAACATATCCAAAAAAGAAAGAAAAAAAAAAGTGTTATTTTTTAGCTGGATCAATTCAGCTGGATCTGACTTATGAGGCAGTCATAAAAGTACTTGTATTGGAACCTATGGAGGAGGCAGCTTAGAGGAGAAGGAACAAACTGCCAGAGGGCAAGGGACCACAGAAAATGTACATCAGCCCATGTCCTCATGCTTTGCTGCTGTTCACATTCCTAAAAGAAGCACTTTCATATTCATTCCCACCTCCACACTCCACTCTCTAGATGGCAAGAGCCCTGTTCCTTTTTGAGACCTCAGTCTGCATTTCCATAGTCAGCAGGACACAAGCCTCAGCAGGGGCCAACTGACACAGCAACTAAGATTAGATCCCAAACAACTGTTTAAAAACCTTGTGTAATCAGCAAGAAAGGGCAAAGAGCAAAAGCTGAGAAGACAGTGCTGTGTAAGAACAGCTCTGAGTTTGAAGGCCCCCTTGTCCTGTCTTAACACAGAGTGTCAGGGGTTTGAAGGGAGCTAGAAGATCATCTAGTGCAACCCCCCTGCCAGAACAGGGGCACCTAGACAATGTCTCCCATACTAGTTTCCCCCTTAATCCAGATCATCTACCTGCTCACACAGCCATAATGAGAGCTGCCCTCTGAGATCAGCAACACGCTGTGGCATTCTCTGCAGCCTGTCAGCTGCACTCCCACATCCTTCTGTGGAAGCTCTGCCTCAATTCCCACATCCATTCGGATTGGTAACGGGAGCGTGGCCTTCTTGTGCTGAGTGGAGACCATTTTGAGGGGGACCATATGGCAGGGAGTCATAGAATCATAGAATCAGAGAATGTTTAGGGCTGGAAGGGAGCTCCAAAGGGCATCTAGTGCAGCCCCCTGCAGGGAG
>JANHGL010017796.1:0-21316 GCA_024611195.1 Ceyx melanurus | reverse complement strand
TCTGGCCCTGCTCCATCAGCTCCATGTCTCTCCTGTGCTGAGGGCTCCAGAGCTGGATGCAGGGCTCCAGGTGAGGTCTGACCAGAGCAGAGCAGAGAGTCCTACTGGCTTCTTCCCTCTCGTGCCCTCCCACGTGTCAACAAGGCACAAAGTGCCACTTTATTGCTGCCCATGATCTGAGTGGCACTTTCAGTCTCACCACATTTAAATCTCCTGAGGTAACACCCCCAGCCACGCCACCCTCTCAGCTTCTCCCGTGAGAGATGCTGAGCCCTTCTAGATCTCTCCTCCCTCCCTCGGGCTCCCCTGAGTTGGGGAACCCCTCCATCCACTTCAAAAAAAGAAGAAAAATGAGCGACCAGCCACATAGTTTGTTGGTCCTGGCACTGCTTTCTCACTGTCCACAGTCTGAGCAGACACAGGTTTGCTATGAAGTGGCAAATTCTCTCTGTCTCTTGTCCAGATAAGGGTTTCACAGCACCAGGGCACCCCGAGCCCTGCTGCTGCAGGCAACTCAGCAACATGCCAGGCTGCATGCACAGACAGTCCCTCCCTCTGACAGAGCTGTCAGCTTTTGCTGGTGCTATAATAAGAATAGATAAAACCTCTCAAATAAATAGGAAAAGATAAGGAGGCAGATAATGTAATTCTCATGACTGATAGTATTAAATTTAGACATTAATATTCTAGCTGAAGCTTTAAACCTTGGATTTACTGAGCATGCTTGATATTAATTTTGCCTCCTCAGACTGCATCGGTAGCAGGTAGGTGTATAATTTAAAAATGACTTTGAATTAGGCTGCAAGTTAAGCACTGCAGAGACAATTATTATATTTTTTTCCCAGGCTGCTGCTGAAAGGCCTCACAGGATTTATTATTACCCCTGTGAAGGTTTGGGTGGAGTGCTTACTAGATATCACCTGCATAATTCCCTGTGTTCCTCTGGTAAAATGATACCTCTAATCCTTGTTGCCTAACTAAGAAATGACACATAGCAGGCTCCACTTCTGCATCATTACCCTGCTACATCTTAAATCCCTTATTTTCAGAGTTTCAGCCAGAGAGGAGTATTCTTCACCCCTCTTGATGAGGTTTCTACTCTCAGCCAGGTTACAGCAACCACCAAGCCCTGCCCTGTAGGACTGGGACACCATGGAGGTGTCCCCAGGGACCCTCCCAGCATCACACCCATGGTGGCTCTGTCTGCCTGCTGCAGATAAGAGCTGGGGTGCTTCCAGCTCCCTTCCCTTCATCTTTTCAGCTCAGTGGGAAATGGGTACCTCCTGTGTGCAGAGCATTGGAGGTGCTTTCAGTAAAAAATCTTTTCCACGTAGACAAAAAAAATTAACAATGTCAGGGTTTGTTCCATCTGCTATAAATGGCAGAAGTGCTTTCCCCTTTGTGAAATCAGTGGCTGTTAAGTTGTTTCACATTATTAGTAGTATTAAATATAAAAAAAAATACTTTGGGGAAGATTTTTGTATATGTGTGTAGCTTGTTTTCATCATGCATGCATATATATGCATAGATATGTGAGGAGGGAGAGAAAGCAGCAGCAAAACAGCACCAGTGTAAGAGGCCTGGAAGCAACTCTGTCAGCATTACTGGGAGGAAAAGTTGTTTATTCAGGATGTTCTCTACCCCACCGGCACACATATGGATAAATAAATTGCTTCACTCCCATGACAAGCCCATTGAATTCCTGCCAGACTTGATGATTCTGCATTGACCTACCAGAATTCAAAATAGATGATCTTAGAGGTAAAAAAATAAATAAATTCCAATGAATATGTTATTTATTCCATCTCATCTTTGTGTTTTAATGTCAGTGAAAATGCAAATACAACAGAATATAAAATTGCACTTTCCAAAGATAAACTCATAGCTTAGAAAGCTGGGGTAAGATATTATTTCTGCTGAAGTCAATAAAAGGTTTAGTGACTTTATTGACACAGGATTCCATTCCTCAATATGCTTTAACATTAAACTGATTGCTGCTCTGAAAGACAAAGATGAATTATTGGAAAGCAATCCCAGGGCATGTCATACCTCATCATTAAGATTACCTGAGGCTTATTATCACTCTTTCTTCTAATTGAATTTTAAAGATTAGTTATTATAGGAGTGGTCATACCAAGGAGCCCTGTTAAAGGCAATCATGTTCTTCATTCATTGTGCTGCTTTTTGCAGAAAAATCTATTGATACTCTTCATATCATTACCTAAAAATACAGTGACAAAGGCAGAACAGAGGGAGACGTATTCTAGTCAAATAAACCCCCTAATCTGTGTTTTCTTAATCATGGGCAAAATTGTTATTTTTAAACCTATAAATCTGTTTCCAGATATCATGATTTAATTTTTACATCAAGCCAGAGTTGGACTTCCAGTGAAGACAAAATGTATTTTAAAAAAATATAATAATAATGTTTTGTTGATGATGTGTATACATGATGATATTGTGACTTCTTAAAACAACTGTCAGAAGAATGGAAATAATAATGGATGTTAATGTGAAAGGCTGAAAAGATGACAGTGTATCTGCTGAGCTGGTATCGTGTGGGAAAGCAGTTGCTTGGGAAGTTGTCATTATTTCTTCTGGCGTTGTTTAGATAGACTGAGGTGTTACCATCAAGAGGAGCAGTCAGTTTGTGGCAGTAGAGACCTTATTTTCTACTGAGCATGTGAACAGAGTAGGAATTTTATCCTGGATGCTCTGAAAATGACAGCTTTCAGCAGAAAGACTTCTTCAATTAAATGCAGCATGTAGCTAAAGATTAAGAGCTAATCTTTAATTTCTAGTTAGTTTGCCAAGACATTCTCAATTCATCAGTGACCTAATTTTTAAAAATACAAATATTGTGGCACAGCCATGATCCAAGGCCCCAGGACACGCTCACTTTGTCCCCTAAGGACCTCCCCTGTTTTTGAACCGAGTATGAAAGAGGAAAATTGCCCAAGCAACATGAATCTGAGATGAAGTCATATGGAAAATTGATTCTTTGAAATGGGCAGGGACCTTTTTACAGCATTTAGTGGGGTTTGGATGTGGCATATGGGACCACAAAGAGATTCTGTGTTTTTTCAACCCTTCCTTTCCGTTGTGGATGAGCAGTGGTGGGAACACTGCAGTGTGCACTGCAAGCAGAGGCATGGCTGAGCTTGCCCTCCCTGCACAGCAGCACCTCCTCATTCCCCCTCTACACCCATAACTCTGTGCCCTAGGTTGAAACTAGATTCACTTTGCCTCAAGTTTTTGATTACATTTACAACCACTGATAATTAATATAAGTTGTCACTGCCGTTGGCAGGACTACTTTAGTTTGTATTCTTTTTCTTCTTGTTTTTGTTTTTTCTGAAGTATATGGGTTTGTCTTAATGTGACATCTCTATGCAAACATATGCATCCGAGGAAGGCAAAAGAGATTTATTGCATTTTGGCTAATACAGAGGAAAGGGGAAATTGCCTACATAATGACACAGGAGATTCAGTTTTAACTATGTCATTTCTCTCTCGTCTCCGTAAGTACTGAATACACAAATATAAAATAGATAATCTACCTCCTCCTTCAAACATAACAATGTACAATTAAAACCCACAAAGCCTGACAACCTGTTGTCAAGTTGTTTAAGCAGTTGTTTCAGAATCTGACAGACAAACTTATAAACAAAACGTAGAGCACCAGATTGTGGGATGAGGCAGCAGCATCACACGGCTTCCTCGGTTATCTCAGAATTTGGAAAACAAAAAAAAAAGTAGAGGAATACTTTTTCTCCTTGAATAAAT
The DNA here is from genome assembly GCA_024611195.1 of Ceyx melanurus. Taxonomy (NCBI): domain Eukaryota; kingdom Metazoa; phylum Chordata; class Aves; order Coraciiformes; family Alcedinidae; genus Ceyx; species Ceyx melanurus. The sequence goes on along the minus strand of JANHGL010017796.1, from coordinate 17,530 downwards.
AACAGTTTAATTACATTATAGAAATAAAATATGATATGGTAGGAATACACAGGAAATCTTACAGAAATACTATTCTGCTACTGGTAAGTAAATGGTAAAAGCTACTTTTCATGACAATCTGAACAGTACTTGTATACAAACTATTATACAGGTTGCTAATGAAAAATATTGCAGCAGTTGCAAGGATGTTACCAGCTCAAACAAACATCTAATGATACAATATTCTTCTAAGAGGAAGTAATAATGTTAGATTTACAGACAATAAAGAGTTATGTTCTCCACTTTGAAACACTGGAAATAAAAAGCTCAGATAATCCAATTTCTTTACCTCCTATTATCACAAGGAAAGATTTCCCTTTCACTAAGAAACAGCATCCCAAGAGACCCTGTAAACAGTTTATTCAAAGGTAGTATTTGAGATGTCACAGCAACTTCAACAATTGTCCTAGTCTACAATTACAGACTTTTTAGGCCACTGCTTGTACAGATGACTTTTTTTTTTTTATTATTTTGTCACTTATTTACATACATTCAGCCCAAGAACAGCAGGTAAAATGCGGTCTATGTCACAATAGACACACCAAAACTTTTCATCGAAAGGCCAGTGCAAGATGTGTGTAGTGATTGCACAGCATTGAGGAGATTATATTATACAAATATACAATCAGACTACTGAGAATCTAACTCTGCACGCACGTGACACAGATGTCTTCACGGGAAACACGTGGCACTTGGAGTTGGGACGTACACATAACTGCAACTATTGTTGGGTGGTGGATGGTGAGGGTGTGGGTGGCAGTGGAACACGGTATCATTTGGCTGTGCTATCACTAGGTGAAGGTAGGCAACTGCAAATTAGGAATACCTAAAGCTGAAGTTTGAAGCACAGCTTATCTTGAAACGGCAGCAGATTTATTTTTTTGTTTTCCAATGAAATAGTTCTGCTCAGTGTGCAACGTGGAGGGAAATTGTTGTCACCTCTTTAATAAATGGTCTGAAGTGAACCGACACAGTTCCCAGAGCTTTAGAAAAACTCATTATGCAAATGAAGATACTGATGATAGACGGTAACATTTCACAGGATGCTATTTCTTATTATATCAGTAAGCACCAAGTTAAGTGCCAAGACAGCCCCATTGTCCCATGATTTATCATGTAAAATTTAGAACTCGAATGCACAACGAAAGTCCACGAAGTTTGCATTTAATTCAAAAGAAGACAGCTTCAAAAATGGCTCTTGAAATACCTTTACATTTCAAATGGGCTTTCCCTGCCTTCTCCGAGAGGACTGCTTCAGGATGGACTAGACCTAGATACTAGAAAGATCTTTTCAGGAGATGTACATCCTCTGGGGATCTTCTGCAAACTGCTGGTTTTGGCTGACTGCCACAGCTCCCTTGAAAGCACAATGTCTGCCACTCAGGTAAGCTGCAGGGCATGGGGATGGAGGAGGAAGGTACCCCCTGTATCTTCCAGCTGCTGCTGAGCAACTCACCTGAGATCTTTAAAATGTGCCACACCTCACCAAGACTGAACCTGGAGACACTCACACCCCTGCAGAGCCACTGGCTGAGCTACACTGGGCCATCAGAAACACCACGGGGACTCTATGGCAGTCAGAGACCCAAGGCTGCCACTCCCCTCTTACCCTTCAGAACCCCAAGGACAGGTGGCAGGGCTGCACAAATTTGTCTCCACTCATCCAGTGTCCTGGAAGGAGCTAATGGGCTAAGCCATCTTTGCAGCTATTTTGGCAGAAATCAGCCAGAAGGGTAAGCAACCACCTTGCTCCAAAAGGACCCCAGATCTCCTGATTCAGAACAGAATTGCAGAATACCCACACCTCAAAGCCTATCCAGTTAACTTGCTCCTTGTGAAAGTCCCAGGCTTCAGAAACAATCTCACCATGGAACAGTCATCATTTTCCTTCAATAACTTCTCCTCGAAGCTGATAGTGTCAAGCCTTGTCATCTGTATCCTGATTTCACAGTGAGACTCCCCTCATTTAATAGAATCAAGGAATCAGATTTGAATACTGACAGCCTTAAAACATTTCTTATTCTTTCAGCCTTATCATTTATTTCTGGTTTTCTCCATTTTCAGGAGCACCTCTGACAGCCACTGCAGTCATCAGTGCGGGCTCATGCCACGCTCTGCCTCTTGCTTCCCTTTATTCTCAAGCACAACTTAAAAGCTGCTTTCTCTAGCACATGGCTACCCCTCTCAAGAGCGGATCAGGACATTCTTAATGTGGCCCTTTCTTCAGTCGTCAGTTGGAAGAACTCAATTTTAGAAACAGAATTTCGTGTGCAAAGCGTGCAACAAGAAATACAGTTTACATTTGGTCATAGTGTCCTATCTTAGTTATGCTACCATGACTCACACCGATTATTACACTTACACACACGCCCACTCACGCACGCACACGCACTCACATAGATATTTATTTATTTATATACACGCTCACACGATAAGGAAATGTCTGAGTCTGACAATATTTCCTCCTCTTTTAGTGAAGACGGGAGTTTGGCATCTCAGGCTTTGAATCTGCTTAAACGTGGGCTACAGGACTGCGACACACTTCAAGTAATACATCGACTGCACAGTGATGACATCACACATTGAGTCTGACACACGTTGTCTTCAGTGGTCCAGCACCAGCACGTGGCTTAAAACCAGTTGCCTGTTAAAAAGAGCCAATATTTGGGACCTCCGCTTTCTCAGTGTTCGGCTCCACACGACGCCCCAGAACAGGGCAATAGTCTGTATAACCATACGTGTCCTTCTGGATAAATGCAGTGGTATTTAAAAGTCTGAACCAGTGCATTCCTCTCTTACATTCCTCCTCTATTCCTTTGTTGCTGTTACTCTCATGTGAAAGTAAAAGGTAGTGGGGAAATAATTTTAGTGGAAGAATGCAAAGCCTCTCCTCTAAGTCCACAGAAGACCACTAAAAGTGTTAAAATTTCCAAAATAGCTCATAGGAATTCTTCAAATACAGTTAAGTGTTTTCAATGGGGTTTACATATCACATTTCACATTATTTCCACGGAAGTCTACCTTATCACTTTGTTTAATCAGACAAATATCAATAACACATAATAAAACAGCATACAGTTCACGGGACACGACACATCTTACAAAACTGCTAAAACTCAGCACTGCTGTTTGGGAAAAAATCAAAAATGCCTATCACTTAGAGACATGAAATATACTTCACATTGAAATGAACGGCATGACGACAAGGTTTTTTTTGTCTTGTTTGATGGGTCTAGTATGCATTAGTTTTCAATTAGGTTTCACAATTTTTCTTCACATCCCCGCAAGGAACCACTGCAAAGCTGGTATTTCTCGGCGAAATAACTTCCTATTACTCAGCAAATGCTTTTTGAGAAAGAAACTTCTGAAAATTTAGCTTGAATCCCCTAATTGTAAAACCTGAAGAACTGATGCTAATGCTCTTAACACAATCATCACAGCTTACGATGACAAACCAAAAAAAAAACAAAAACCCCAAAAATATTACAGGAGGGTACAAACACTTTAAGCCACAGGTTTGGTTTTCTCTGTTGCGGATTTTTGTTTTGCTGTTTTTTTTCCCTAAACTAACTCCTTTCCTCGCAACGCTGAGAAGTCTCTCTGCCTTACAACGCTTCGGCAGTCGTGTCTGTGGACACGGACATGGTCACTTTGGCAATCTTAACTGTGCTCTTAATGCAGCTCTCGGCAGCCCTGTGCACGTTGCCCGCGTTGTTGGCGTGCTTGTGCTGGCAGTCAGACTCCATGCTGTTGTCGAGGGGCTGCGCCGTCCCCTCGCAGGAGGGGAACATGCTGCGGAAGGCGTGGCGCAGGTCCTTGCTCCTCAGAGCGTAGATGATGGGATTCACTGTCGAATTCAGCAAACAGAGCATGCTACAGAAGGCAAAGACAGTCTTGATCAGCTTGTTCATTTTCCCAAAGACGTCGTACACCATGATGGCGAGGAGAGGGCCCCAGCATATGATTAAAACGACTAGGATAAGGACCAAGGTTTTGGCCAACCTGATGTCCATACGAGTTTGGTCGGGCCTAGTGATCTGTACTTTACCATCCTCCGTGGACTGGATGATGATGCTTTTCTGCGTGCCCCGCTGAATCATGCGCACAGCGTGGCTGTGAGCCTTCCACAGGATGTACATGTAGGCGTAGACGATGAACAGCAGGAGGACGCTGGTGACCCCGATCCAGAACATCAGGTACGTCTCGTCGATGAGGGGGAATATGTCCGAACAAACGGAGTTGAGTTTTTTGCAGTTCCAGCCAAGCAGAGGAAGCACGGCTATTACGATAGCGATGGTCCACATCACACAAAATGCTACGACGGCCTTCGGTCGGGTAACAATCCTTTTGTAAGCCAGCGGCCTGTGTATAGATATGTACCTGTCTATTGCCGTGAGGAAAAGGCTACCGACGGAGGCGGTGAAGGAGGCTGTAACTCCACCCAGTTTGAACAAGAAGACGTTGGGGCTGTCCTTCCGGTGGAAAACATGGAAATCCACAAAACTGTAGACAAAAATCACGCTGCCCAGGAGGTCGGCCACGGCCAGGCTGCCGATGAAATGGTAGGAGGGCCGACAGCGGAGGCTGCGGGAGTGGAGGATGACGCAAAGGACGAGGAGGTTCTCCAGGACCGTGAAGGTGCCCAGGGTGAGGGAAAGCACAGCGATGGCCAGCTGCTGGCTGGGGTTCAGGATCATGAAGCACTCCATATCCATGAAGTTCTCCCCACACTGTATGTTCTCCTCATTATCCTTAAAGGTGGACAGGGACTTGTTGTAAAATTCTGTGATGTTCGCCTGGTCTGAGGGAATAATGCTCAACAGGGGATCATCTCCTGCAGTCATTTTTTCTTGGAAAGGATCACCCCTGAAGGAAGAGAGAGGGAATTTCTGGGGGTAGTATCCCAGCTTGGATGCCATGTCACCCTTCATGTCTTCGTACTGGATGTCATTTGAGCCCATGTAAAGGAGATCTGTCGTGATTGTTCGGAACGTTGTATCTGCGAGGCCATCTAGGATTGACTTCATAACCCCAGTCTTGTTGGTTTCAGAGAGGCTTGGGGGAGGGAAAAATGCATCAGAGGAAAGCCCTGGAAGGGGAAAAGACCAGACTTCATTAAAATAAACACGGAAACAAACTCCAGAAACAATTTAGTTGAATCGTGTCAAACAAAATGGACCTTTCTATTGTATTCAGCGGAGGCAGGAATCAGGGTGAGTTGAGCACTTAGAAAGAAATCACCTGGATTTCAATAAAACTGGGTAACGCTAAGGAGTAACGTGAAAAATGGGGAACTGAGTATTTCACAGGGAAGCAATCTTCATTTCTCATCAAAACCTTCCAAGCTGTTCCAGCCGAAAGATATTTTTCTCTAGATCTGAACTTGGCTTCTGATTGCAAAGTACCTTGCAAACCAATATTCCTCGGGCTTGCTTAATTTAGATAATGCCAAGTGCCACTGCAGAAGCAGCATTAAACTGAATCATCACCTTCATTGCTTTTCTTTCAAAAGCACCAAGGGTTTTGAAAACCTGACAACGGAGAGGGAAGAGGGAAAGAGATACACAGAGCTCACCCAGTATGCCTCTATGTATACTGGGGAACTGTACATCAGCAATCTGTGGGCTACTAGCATCCTACATTTGTTATTGAAAATTTATTAGCAAGTTATTTCATCTACAAATATCAGGATCTTCATGTAGCTTCATTACTCTATTCCTTCCTTCTGCAAAGCAAAGCAAGGTAATGGGGATGTTTGGGTTCTGTGGTGGAGGTGGGTTATAAACCACCCCAGTCCACAGTTTCAGGAAAGGTGACCAGCACTGCTAAGAGCATCAGTGATCCATTCTGCTTGGATCAGAAAACTCAATCAGGGCAGTTCACACTTGCCTAGAAACACATGAGCCACATTTGGGTCAGAGTGCAGCTCTGGCCAAAACTCCAGGCAAAATGGGCCAGGAAAGGAGCATGGAAATATAAATTGTTCCAAGGTGAGACCTTCAAAAGCATTCTGTCCCCACAGAAATGGGGAACCAGCAAAAGATCCCCAGGTAGCCAGTGGTCTGAGTCCTGTCATGCCAAAACTTTGTTTGTGGACGGTGAATAATTGCAGGGTGTAACTCCTGCTAAGAGTACCCTTGGGAAATCAACCTCACCAGCATCTGAGCAACTTACATGCACCAGCATGAAAGACAGACCTTACAGCTATTCTGTTGCTGTGCTCCTTTAGATAACTTTGCCCATATAGCAGAGAATCATAGAATGTTAGGGGTTGGAAGGGACCTAGGAAGATCATCTAGTCCAACCCCCTGCCAGAGCAAGATCACCTAGACAATGGTAAACATCACCTAAACATGCCCTGAACATATGCTTGAGGGCCACCTTCCACTGCCAGAGTGGCTGAGAGTGCTCTGAATGTAAATAAGAGCCAGAATGACTGCTTCAGTGTGCTACAGCTTTCTGCATCTGCTATGGGACATCTTGGTGATTCCATCAGCAAACCTGAGCTTCTTCATGTTTTTAGAATGGAGGAAATTATTTGTGACACTCAAAAAATCTCAGATGCCATATATAGGCTTGTACTGACTTCACCTGTTTGCTTGACACAACTGAAAATAAACAGGCAGAAAGGCTACGAGAGCTCATCTGCCAAAACCCAGAGAACTGATCACCTCAGCTCCTAAAGAGATGACTTGCATGGTTTGCACCACAGCTAGATTTCCCATGAAAAAGAAAAGAAGATTCCTCTCTACAGCAATATCAATATTTAAAGCCAGCAGAAAGATAATTAGGTTGGTGAGGTACTTATACTGTACTTACACATAGCATCTGAACACTTAAAAGACTTTTTCCCTAGCCCTTTAAACTTTTGCATTTGGTTCATGACACCTGGACATTGAGTGTTGAAGAGAATATGTGATCCTAGAGCTTCAGAAGATGCTGCAAGTCCAGTGCTGCCAACAAGGATGAGTATAAACAAGCCTTACCAACAAGGATGAGTATAAACAAGCCTTACCAACAAACAATACATACTGGTTGTCAGCTTTTGCAGACATCATTTGCTCAGTAAATAATAACATAATTATTAAACAAGCAGACAGCATTAAGGAATTTAATTTTGAGGGTGTGAGCAGTGAGGGAGGAAGCTGTCACTGAAGCAGACATTAAAAATGAACAGCAATAATCTAATACATAAGGTACTTTTCTTCCAGAAGGTGCTTTACAGCTGTTCCCAGTAGAATCTGCAGATGTTACATGTTGCAAAGATAACCCTGCTGACAACTGACAAATCCGATTTGGGTGAGGTCTGGCAACTTTAAACTTGGCATTATAGCACCAGTTTCAAACCAGAAGTGAAGAATGTGTTATCCACCTGAAAACTACCCCAAAAATATGAAATAAATCAAGTAGTTCAATAAACTTGTGAAGATGGCTGTGGCATTCTCTGTTGTTCCAGCTTATTTCTCCAGAAGAAAGCCAACAACCATCATAACAATTAAAGCCACAACCCCATGTGAAGCAGATTATGTCTGAGTAAAACTTCAAAAATTGTGTGCAACTGAGCACTTCTGCTAGACAGACAAACAAACTGTTCTGAGGTAGCTGGTCTCTGCTGGAGTCGTGTGAAGTACAGACTCCCCCAGAACAAGGTGCAAGCCACCCTGCAACCCCTTCCTTTGTTTGCAGTACAAATGAAAGAACACAAACTCCTGCGTGCTCTTCTGAAGGTGGCAGCAAGTTGTTTGACAATATCACTATGCATGCATATGCTGTGCTAACAATATGGTTAATGGGATCAGGAGAGGCAAGTCTTACCCTGAATTTCAATGATTCTCTTTCCCTCTGTATTTTTACATTGGGATTATTACAGTAATTTCCACCTTATTGTCTCTGCAAAGAGAGTTTTCTTTGAGAGTACTTGGGAGTTCATTAGTGGTGTAGTTTAGGCTTTGGGGTATGCAGCTGACATTAATTTTGTTTTTGTTTGCTGCTGGGAATATCATAATTGGAAATTTCTAGCAGTATGTGTGCACACACCTATTCAAGTAGCTGTTGATTTTTATTAAAGCTGCAGTGAAACAGCCATTCTCCTGATCTGGAATTGCACTTCACTGGAATTTTGTTTATTTTAATTTAGATACTAGCTTGTCCTGGTATAAGCTACAACACTGAAACACACTGAAGTGATCAGCAAGGTTTTTTTGCATGGCTGTCTAGTGAAAACAAGACTAGACATTTGGCCCTGCAGTTATCAGGACAGCCCAGGTCAGAGTCTGAGGTCTTGCATGATTTGACATGGACTGAAATCCAATGGAGGAAGCAGGGGTCTGGTTCTTTTCATCTTCTCAGGTACGTGTGTCAGTGCCATGCAAAATCTGCCTGTGAGCTCTTCTCTCCAACCCTGGAGTGGTGAACAAGCTTTCCCCATGCAAACAGGACACCCCATGCCACGTGCCCACCCTGCTCTTTGCACTTGGCTTCAACACAACCCAAGCGGTCTCAAGACCCATGAGCATCTCTACATTGAATACCCTGGGAGTCTATGGATTCTCACAGCCTCCCTAGAGCACGTGTCCCCCACACAGATCCCTCCTCCCTTGGTGGAGCTGACACCGTGGGCTGCAGGGAGAGTCTCCCTGCCCTGCCACAATCTGCTCTTCCAACAGAGACTTTGACTCTCCAAAGCTCTCAGCTTCGTCCCTTCCTTGAGCCCGACTACCTTGCTCATCTTAAAACAGCTCTAAAAAGAACTGAAATATTGACTTAAATATGAGGAAGAGCCCATGCTGATGCTGGCACTCAGGATTTCCAATTTATTTCCATGCCTGTGTGCAGCAATTCATAGGAAGCAATGAATTATGATTACAGATAAGGATTAAACAACAGACAAAATATTTCAAGCATCTTTCACACTGAAGACCAAAGGCAGAAAACCCCTAGCTGAACACCATTTTAGGCTTTTCTCCCATCAACCAGGAGTTGTTGGTGGGCATGGCCACATTAGCTGTGCAAAGTGACTGCCACTAGATGGAGTGGCTTTTACAAACACTGCTTAGCTCTCCGTGGACACCTGGATTTAACTTCTTCTAATGCTTTTTTCCAGCCTGATTCACTGGGGTTCAAACATATGAGGTGGTTAAGCATCAGCTGAAGGTCAAAGACACAACTTTGCCTTCAAAGCAAAAGAGTTTGTGAAGAGTTGAGGAGGCAAGTCTTACGACTGCCTTCCACTATAGGGTGATAGAGCCTTAAAAGAAGCTTGTATGTTATCAGAATATAAAGATCCCTTAGGTAAAATACAAAATATTAATATATAACAGACTGGGAACATCCCTGGACTTTGCATTGGTCCACAGGACCAGTTTACTTGGGGAACAAGAATGTGATATAATTAAAAATGCTATTACTTATCTTTTCCTGATGTTCTGGGAGAGAGGGTGGGCTGGAAAGTTTTTATTGTCTAAAAAAAAAAGGTCTGAATTTCTGATAATTTTCAAACCAGGATGATTGATAGAGCAATTTCAGCATCCTGAATAGAAGCAGTGAATATTTGCATTCTTCCTCTGAAAGTGATTATGAGCAATACCATGATGCTACTGATAACTGCAGAAATGTTGACATGGTAAGAAAAGGAATCAAAACAAGAAAGGGAAATCCACAATCAAACCTTTCTAGCTCCTGGTTTAGAAAATATTCTGATCTCCATGTCTATACATTTCTTCAATACCCACAACTAATTAAAAAACAGGCAAAAGGACCAGTAGGTATAATTGAAAAGTAGTTTTTGAATGCACAAAAATATGTAAATGTATTTTCCTTTCTCACACATTACAAAGCTTGTAAGTCCTTCAGAAAAGGGTTTTATCTTCTGCTAAGTTTGTACAGTTCCCAGCACACTGGGACTCCCATCAAACTGAGTCTACAAAGTCCTAGCACAGGAGCACCAGCAGTAATTTATACTCCTCTGTCGTCAGCTGGAAAAATGTGAGAGAAATGAGATGTACCATAGTAACTGCTGGCCTTTAGGAATTAGAACTGTCCTATAAAATGAAAATTTATATGGCTAATAATTACCTTATCCCATAAGGCGATGAACAATACTGCTTGGAGGAGAGAACAAGGTTTCTAAGCCTCCAGAAAGAAATGTGCAGTGTGAAAAATGGCACTCTAAGACTCAGTAACACCAAGCAGGGAAAAAAAAAAACCACACGTTGACAAGAATGTGTAAGCAATGTTACCCATATCCTATTTACTGGTTTACTACTTGTATCTCCAACACTGCTACTCTTAGGCTATAAATGGCAAATATGCTGTCACTCCTAATTTAGCAAAACTTCCATTCACTCCAGAGGGATTTTTCTCTGTGTGAGGGACCAGAAAGGAGCACAGACACCAGAGGAGAAGCAAATGAGGGATGCTATCTTCTTGTTACAGCAAGGCACAATCAGTTATGGGGTAAATCAGAGCATGCAAGTACTGAACCAAATTTTGTTCGTATGCAACGTGATGGTATCTTTGGCAAGTTGAGCCTTAATTAGCAAGAAACCACAGCTCCATGGTTATTTATGATAATTAACATACCGTGTGCACACTAGCGGGATAGGGGCTGGACTGTTAATTTGGAGGCAAAGTGCCCCTAACGTGAGTCCCCCCAGCATCCAGCAGCTGACAATCTGAATGACAAAAACAAAACAAGGGGAAAACAAGAGTGTTAATTAGTGACCAACAGTGTTTTTAAAAGAAATAACATTAGTTCCTCCCTTCAAATGTTTTTGGTGAGATGTTTTCCCACCCAGTTGCAGGGAAGGAGCAGGGGCAGCTGCCCCACCTGCCTCAAAGCTCCTGAGGTCAGTCAGAAACCCACAGCTTGTGAAATACAAACCTCTTGCACTCACATCAAGTCAGAGACCAGATGAAGCTCTGAAGTCACAAACCAACAAGGGGACTCCTGAGGTGAAGTTATGGGCAACTCCAGCTAGCTGGTCTGGCTGGCTTTTGGGAGAAAGGAGGGAAGGCAGAGGTGGTTTTCTTAACAAAAGGACAGCATGAATGTGGGATTTTAACATCTTTCATAGTTTAGATGCCTTAGCTTCATTTGAAGATATAGTTTTGGAGGAGGATGAGGAGGTTTGAATGATGAAAGGGAAACAGTGAAGAAAAAGTGACTTGGTATTTCCTTAAAAGCAATTCCAGTTTAAGGACCCACAATGCACAGGTAATACCAAAAGTTTGATATAATGCTATGGAATTTAAATGTTAAAGAAAAAGAACTCATTATGATGGTCAATTCCAAACCCTCAAACTTTTCCACAAAAGGATTTATCTTGGATTTCAGCATTCCCAACAAAAATTGCTTAATTTCCAGCCTCTTTTCCAGCCATTCTCTAGTGCTAAAAAGTGCAGGTGCTTATTACAGCCAAGGAGAATTGATAGATAAATATATATAAATGTAGACAGAGAAGGCCAGCAAGGTGCAAAAGAGATGGGGGATGAACAGTCAGTCTCCTCAAAGTACCTAGAAGAAACAGCAGCTTAGAATACAACATGTAGCTGAAGGGAGAGAAATCATCTGGAAGGGCAGAGCAGGACACAAAAGACCCAGGATGCAATGGACACTAAATGCTAAAGGTCCCCAAATGAATGTAACAGTAATGGGTAAAGCAAAACAAAAAAGGACAAGCATTTGTTGGAACAGATAATATTAGTGAACTTTATTAAAAGAGGATGGATTGGAGACAAAAGGGTATCAAAAACATGAGGCTCCAGGGAAAACTCAAACTGCAGAATGTCTGTCTGCCTCCTCCTCCCCCTGCCACGAACTGTGGCCATAGCAAGTTTTAATCAAAGACTTTGTGAGGTGGCTGGGAGATGCTGAGAGCAAAGGGAATGGGGGGTAAGTGACTGGTGTGGACTGGGAGGAGAGAGGGGATAACTTCTGTCCTCATACAGGGACATCTCCAGGGGAGATGGGAGCATTTCAGGGAAAGGTAAGCCAGGATGACCCAAGTGGAAGGAGCCCCTGGGATGCAGGGATGCAAATTTTAAGGAAAGACAAGAACTGACTTTGTGATCAGCTTGAGGAAAGCAGATTAGGTGAAAGAGAAAACTCATGAGGGAAAACCTCCCTTCTCTGAGCTACTCAAACTTCAGAGACACCTCTGTAAGGTGAAGGATCGAGCTAGTGGGATTTTCAGATCTCCCTGTCAAGAAAGAACAGATTGACTGCTCTGAACACAATGACTTGCTCTTTTGAATGTCCGTTTCTGAGCTGCACTCAAACAGCAGAGGAAGATGCAAAGGGCTCTTTGCATTTGTGGTGAGGTCACAGAAAAGAACAGCACTGGATGCTCTAGGTACATGGGACCAGGCTGGGGACACTCAGGAGAACTCAGCTGAGCAAACCTGGCCAGGGGCATCAATAAAACCCACTCTGATGAAGGAAAACGAAGCACAGGGTGTGGACCTCAGAGGTGGAAGAGCCAAAGCTCAAAGGGAGCCACTGAGTGACCCATACATTGGATAAACACATCACAAGGGAAAAGGGAAGAGGAGCTTACAGGCAATAACAAGAAAGTCAGTGCACAGAAGGTCAGCATCACATTGCAAAGCAAAATCCCTTCTACCTGTGTCCTCAGGAGTCTGCTTCTCCCCAAAACTGTTCTTAGGCCACCCACTATTGGCAGCACTTAGAAGCTAGGGTAGAAAAGATGTGGATAAATGCAGTGTCTCATGCCATCAGCATTAGTGAAGAAGGAAAGTAAGCACTCCAATTAAAAAATGTAAAAACGTTCTTTCGTTTCTGGAGCTGTCTGGCCTTTCATAAAATTTAAATAAGCTCAGATAACTCTCTTCTTAGCTACGTTCAGAAGATAATGATATTCAAATATACTGCCTTCACATACACAAACAACTTGTGAAATTATTTGCCAGCATATTAAGCCACTACACCAGATTGCTTGGCAATGGTGCGTGGCTTCAAAATATGCAGATGCTTTTCTTTTTTAAAAAAAGGAGAGAGGGAGAGGAGAAGTGAGAAAGAATCTGATATCCAAGTAGCCAGAACAACAAATTACAGAGAGACTCCAACCACTATTACATCAGATTTGGAGAAATAGTTAAAAGATACTGAGGGATGAGTTACGACTTTTTATTTATGTATGTGTGTGTGTATATATATATATTTCTATGCATAAAATTACAGATAGACATATACAAACACATACATATGCCTAGAGGAACAACTGAAGTCTCACAAACGCTTCAGTAGTGTTTGTCATGTGTAAACTCAAATTCCCTGTGCCAGAGGACAAGACAAGCTACAAGTATAGGTACAAAAAATATAGGCAGAGCTGAATAGCTTTTTGAATCTTCCTATACACAGCCTTCCTGGGGAAAAAACAAGAATCTCAACTGAGTACATCTATCACTGAGATCCCGGAAAAAGGATTCTGCAAGTATATATATATATATATATATATATATATATATAGGTACCCCCATACACACTCCAAACCTCTGCCACCTCATTTTCCAGGCACGTGAATAATCTGGACTCCAGTTTAAAACAGAGGCAGCACTAAACCCAGTGATTTCTCAGAGCAGGTTTCACATCCTGACTACAATGGAAAGCTGGCAGCCCCTCCAAGGCCCTAAGCACAAACTTTAAAAGGTTTCCCAAAATGCAGAAATATGAAAATGACTCCTGAAAGGGAACTGACAGAATTCCCTGTGGCTCTGCTTCTGCTTTGTAGTGAGTAAACACGCCTTTCCCAACATACAACTGCCACAAACCAGGCTGATACAGGATAAGTTACTTTCTTGATGCAATTTAGCCTCAATCTACACAAACAGGACAACATCTGAAACATACAAAACATTCAGTTTCACCACCAGTCCAGCCAAAGAATTAGGAGTGACATTATACTGTTCTACACGTGGTAGTGAAATATTTATCTGTCATTTGGATGTGGGTAGTTTGATCAAAAAAAAAAGGATGCTCCTGCTGAAGAGAGGCAGAGCCAGGTTTGATGTGTGCATCACCACAATGCCCCTGCAGAATAAAATGTGCTCCAACCTTATGTTGCAAACCCAATCATTTTTCATGGGCAACAATGGCACCTTTGGGGAAAAAAAAAAAGAAAAAGGAAAAAAAAAAGTTCTTTCTAACAAGCAATTGATTTATAAGTCATTATAAGCATTTCAAAAGGACAGGTCGTGGCTGGTTTCAGAGATCATTAACAAAGCCACCGGCTTTCAAAGAGCCTGAGTTCTGGGGGGGGGGGGGGATTCTCATCCCACTGCCAGCCACTGGATGTGCACTTTCTGCAGCAGTACAGTGTCAGTCGAGAAATGGAGACGTAAAGATCAGTCCTGAGAAGACAGGTTGTCACATTTTTAACTCTGCATTAATAACAAATGCTGTTGCTGTCTATTCTGGCACATTTGCAAGCTTGCTTTTAAGTCCAAGGGGCTGGCATGCATTTCCACTATAGATAGGAAAACAAGAGCAGCCTTGTTATGATTAAAAGGGTCTATTTCCCTTTGCCTTCTGTTTTCTGTGTCCATCTGCACAGCTGCTTTGAACTTGGCCAAATCCCAGTGTTAGGGTCGCCCGCAGTCCATATTTTAAATCGGCAGGAGGCTGTGTGAATTTGCTGGTAGAGAAGAGAAAAAAACCTCCAAATTCTCACTCAAATGGCAACGAGTGGTTTTATAGAACATTCATCATCTGGCATAGCCTAAACTACCCGGGAATTGCAGGGAAACAGATCTAACATGATACACTGCTTCAGGAGGAGACTCAGATACAGCCAATGTAGGCATCTGCAAAGAAATGAAAAGCAGTCACCCTTGAGAAAATCAAATTCTACAGATGCAGCAGCCAATGAAGTGACCGGAGAGAGGTCGTAAAGTTTTGCATTGGAGAAGTTAGAGCAATTGATCTTAAAACATGTATAAGTAGAAATGAGGTGAGTGGAAGGTGGTTCATGGGACCTGCAGAAGCAGGAATGGCAATGTATTTGTAAAATTATTATATCTCTAAGGGAGATACGGACTTGAGCTCTCCCTTGCCTCTTAAATCTCATGCACCTCTACTCAAAATAAAAAGAAAGCCTCTCTGGCTCTCCCTCTCAAGTGTGTAACACTTCCAGCACCAAAAATTCCCAGTGGGATGACAGTCTGAAAGCATTTTGGGACAGCCACGTTAGAGGCAGAAAGTCAGAGATTGCTTGGAAAAGTTATTTCATTTCTAAACTTCTGCTGCCCAATCAGAAACGTGGGCACAGAGGAAAATAAATAAAAGCTTACCCTGGCTGAAACCTGCCATTCCTTCATCTGAGCTGGAGAGCCTTTAATGAGCATCTTTCTGTCAGGGAGCTAACACAGTCCAGCAAACAACAACAGGCAGGATCAAAGGCACCCACCAGCTCACCAGCACAACACTATAACCTGCTGCCACCTCCACCTTGAGTTTTAGATGTATTTGCATTTGATTACCGTGGATTTAGGTGGCAGCAATGTGTCCACGAGGTAAATTCACAGCAAATTTCTTTACCTAGCCAACTTTCACATACACACCCCCCTCCTCCTCCCCCGGCAATAGATGCCTGCTGGCTCCAGCAAACAATTAGTGCTTTTATCAATTCTACTTTAAAATGTTTTTATTCAAATGGTTCTGCCACTCACTCCAAAGACCAGCAGATAATAAAGCAAAGCTGTTTGCTACAAAACTAATTTTATCCTCAAGGAAAAAAAAATAATTTCACATGCACCCTCTCAACTATTTAAACTACGTTTATTTCTTCTATGGTTGATTTAATGAACTCTGCCTGCATAATAAATATTCCTCCTAAAGTCACAGCTTTGGGTTTGGTTTGTTTTTTTCTTGAGAAAGGAAAGCTCTTTCTGGCAGTTGATTTGAGGTGTAATCTGAAAATAATGATACACACTCAATAAATTTTTGCAATGCTGCACATTTTGTTGTTAAATATTGCACTAAACACCACTCTGATCCTTTGCATGATCTTGGTACATGTGAACAGCAATGCCACCCCCAGCAGAGAATGCTATAGTCCTTTAAGAAAAGGTGAACAATAACAATGAAAACAGGATAATACATCTAAAGAAAAAAAAATAAATAAACATTACTACACCTTTACCAAGTTTAAAAAGCCACAC
Source organism: Ceyx melanurus (assembly GCA_024611195.1). NCBI lineage: Eukaryota > Metazoa > Chordata > Aves > Coraciiformes > Alcedinidae > Ceyx > Ceyx melanurus. The sequence continues at coordinate 1,312 of JANHGL010017796.1, read as the reverse complement.
TATAAATATATTTTTTTTTTTATTTTTTTTTTTAACTTACAAATACTCAAGGAGTATTTTGCTATCTGGCTCTCTGTCTATATGTCCCTTTCTCTTCTGAAAGAGCAAAACACATGCCAAAACTGTTAATAAAATTTGCTGCCACACAGAAAACAACGCTGATGATCATTTTAGAGAAAGAATGAAAACTATGGACCTCATCTTCTGACACCATTTTACTTAATCAAACTGAAATCACAGTACCGAGGCTCTCTCCTACATTAGGCTTGGTACATACCTCATCCAGGGGTGTTCTCAATGGAGATTTGCAGGCGTCTTTGAGACAAAAAGATGCCCATTTAAAATAAGCCCATCTGCTTACTCAGAATTATTTCTCAACAGCTGATGATTTCACATGACAAACACCGTGTGAAGTTTAAAAAGCTCACTTTTTTTTTTTTTTTTCGGCAGTTTTTTCCCCCCGCACCTCTGAATTTCAGACAAAAACAAACCGACCAACCAGAAACCCTACTGGGATAATCTGGAGATGCTGGATGCCTAACTGACATCTTTTACCGGAGCATCACTGCGCACAACATCTCGAACCGCCTTTTATTTCGGCTACGAGCTCAAAAAGCAGAGTTTGGGGAGGAAAAGTGCAGAGGAACAGCGGGCTGAACGCCACCCGCTGTAAACCACCGCTGCGTTCGGAGTAGAGGAGAAAACCTCCGATGTCAGATAAGGTCCTGTGGGAACCTGGAAGGCTGCCGGCTCCGCGCACAGAAGAATAGCCGCGTGTTAAGCAGAACGTCACCAGCCTCGGCACCTCTGCCCGCTCCCCGGCTCCCCTCGGCATCGCCGCACCCCCCACACCGCCCACCCCGCACAGCCCCGGGCTCACGCCGGCAAACCACGCACCTCGGGCCACCGGCTTGCCCCGGAGCTCCCTCCAACTCTCCCCGGCAGCCCGAAGCGGCGACGCGGGGCCGTGCCCGGGGCAGGGGAGAGATCCGCGCTCCCCCGGCTCCCCCGCGCAGCGCGGCTCGCAGATACCCGGCGGGGATGCTCCCGCGGGCGGCCACCTCCCCACCGGCCGCTCCGCCGTCGGGGCGGGAGATGTCACCCTCCCGGGTTCCTCGCCACCCACGCCGCCAACAAACTTTGAGGGGGAGCGCGGCTACCTGGCCCCCGGACGGGGTGTCACTCGCCGCACCCTCCCGCCCCCCCACCCCCCCCCACCCCGGCCCCGCCCTTCACTCCCCCCCGCCCCGGGCCCCGCCCCCCCCCGCGCCCGGCCCGCCGGACCCCCCCCGGGGGCGGGGGGCGACGCCCC